>VWYO01001751.1:14219-31883 GCA_013400275.1 Rhadina sibilatrix | reverse complement strand
GGTGAGTGCGGGGGGACCGGGGGGCCGGGGGGCGGCGCACGGAGAGACACTCGGGGGCCAGCGCCGGGAACCGCGGGCTTCCCGTGGCGAAACAAACCCCGAGGGGATTCTGAGCACTGCGGGGGCGGCCCTAAGGGCATTTGGGAACCGTCCCCCCCTCAAACACACTGTGTGGGGAGACTGTGGGGACAGCCCTGAGGTAAAGTACGGGCCCTCCCGAATTGTGGGGTCACGCAGACCCCCGGCAGGCACGAGAGGGTTCTGCCCCTCCCTGGGTGCCTGAGGGTCAGCCCCTCAGCTGTCAGGGCGTAGAGACCCCCAGGTCACCCCCTCAGCAGCGGGCGATTCCTGTGGGTGCCTTCCTCTTCAGGGTATTCCGTGACTCGGGTTTTTAGGAGGAAGTTGCCTGTGATTAACTCGGTAATAAATCTGGAGGCCGGGTCTGGTTCTGCAGCTTAGATTCTGGCAGGGTCTGACTCGGAATAACCAAAACAAAGCCGGTTTAAAAAATTGTTTTTAATTGTTTGTGTCCCGCGGCTGCAGCAGCACCGCTGACACGCTGGGGTTTGTGAATCCGGCCGGCTCCAGAGCTGCTGGGAGCTCTGCCTGGGTGGAATGAGCCGTTTGCATCTTGGTGGGAAAGCACAAGTTTTGTTAGCTGGTGATTTATTTTTTGCCTTGTTTCGGTGGCCGGTTTAATTTCTCTGGTGGCTTACAAGCGCTGTTCCTCTAACCCTGAGCTCGCTAGCACTGTGATACGAACGGGATGGGTCCATCCCGTTGCAGGATGGTTGTGCCCAGTGGGAAGCCAGCGGGGGCCGGGAATCCTGCTGGAAATCCCCGGGGTGTGACCGAACTTGTAATTCCCGGTGAGCCCAGCGTTACCAGCTCTGCCATGGGCCCTGTGTGTTCTCTCTCCGCAGGCTCCATCCGTTTCCCATCTCTCCAGGATGAGAGAGGCTTGGGTCCGGCTCTCCCCCTCTCCCTGTAGTTGATAGTTTGGGCAGCAGAGGTGATGCTGGAGTCGAGATGGCCGACAGCGTGAGAATCTTCCTTCATGACCTCGTCAGGGTGAGGCTCCGGCTCCCGGGGCTGCTCTCCTTCCCGTGGCATCAGGGGGGTTGAAGGAAAAGGGTCTCCGGGTGTATTTCAGCACTGTGGTGTGGTGTGGCTGTTGCAAAGGGCTCAGTGTTTGCTGCTGAACCTCTGACAGATTTCCTTTGGGCAAAGGAAAAAAAAAGCTTTTATGTTGTTTGGGCACAAAGGAAAAATCTCAGTAATACTAATTACATTGATTATAATTAATGTATTATTAATTATTAATATTTTTTATTTTATATTAATTTTATTTTTATATTAATGATAAAGTTATCATAGTATTACTACTAATATTTTAATATTTAAAACGTTATAAATCATTATTTTTTATAATAACATTTTAAATAGTATTATAATAATATTATTTATAAAATGGCAACGTATAACAACACACAAAGTTTATAATACACTTTAATATATATGCTTTACTATAGAATGTATAACACTGTATATAATTTAATAATAATAATAGCAACAACAATAAATGGATGTCTGCGGCCACAGCAGCTCTGTCCCAGCAATAAGGTCTGTGTCACCTCACTGCTCCCACCCTGTCTTCCATCATCCAGGGTTGAATACATGCTAAAAGCCACTCATGCTGTGACACTGAGCAATAGCTCATGCTCAGAAATTACTTGGTTTGGAAAGCAGACAAAGGTTTGATCAAAGCCCTGTGGGCACAATCTAAAAGCAGTGTTGTGTCATTTCCCAGTGTTCCTACACCATCAGCTGGAAGAGCTGCCTGGTCAGGGCCCAGCTCTGCTGTTTCGGACATGAATTTGGCATTGGAATTTATGCTCTTTGGTCAAGAACTCCATGAACCCAACTGCCACCAGGGTGGTGACACCATCCTGGCTCATCCTTCTGATCTTTATTTTAAAGGGAAATTGTGATGGCCATGGTTATGGGATCACCTGGAGCTGGTAGTGATTGAACAGGATCCCAGAGTGGTTTGGGTTGGAAGGGACCTTTAAGTCTTTCTCCTTCCACATCCCTGCCAAGGGCAGGGCCACCTTCCACTATCCCAGGTTGCTCCAAGCCCTGTCCTGCTGGCCTTGGACCCTTCCAGGGATGGGACAGCCACAACCTCTCTGGACAAGCCAAGTTCTAGGAGGCAGCTCTCCAAATCTTCCAAACATGGAGTAAAGGAAAACTTCTGGGCACTGTCCTGTTAACAGGCTTGCATGGATGTGGCTGGTGGGAGGAAGTTCCTGGGATGAGGACAGACGCTTTTATTTGTGAAGCAATAATCATCAAACTCCTAACATACAGTCAGACTTTGCCCATCCCAAGTATTGGTGTAATTCAATTTTATTGGCCTCAAAGAGCTGGCAGGGGATGAGGGGCTTCCTGCCAGGCAAGGCTGGGAGAGATCCAACTGATTTTTTTGCCAGGGTTTTAAATAGGGCAGATTGGAAGAGAAACTACACCTGCACAGAAAAAAATTTACTGCTGGTCACGGAGGTGCTGGAATGTGCAGTGATTTAGGTCACTGGACCATGGAAGAGAGGTGGTGTTGCTGCTCCAGGCCTTGGCTCCAGCTGAGCCCAAGCAGCCAGGGAGCGAGGCCATGGCACCAGGAGGGTTTGGCCTGGGTCAGCCACAGCCCATTGCTCCTCTCTGCTCATGTCCACAGGGAATTAAGGACTCCATCTGGGGCATCTGCACCATCTCCAAGCTGGATGCCCGGATCCAGCAGAAAAGGGAAGAGCAGAGGCGGAGGAGAGCCAACAGCGCGCTCGCCCAGCGGAGGTTTCACATGGAAGAGAAGAAGCAAGAGAAGTGAGTATGGGGCGTGGCTGGTCAGAAATGGGGCAATTCCCTTCTCCTCTGGTAATCAGAGCCAATAAATGGGGAGCACGTGGCATGAAACTGCCATTTTCCGCTGCATAATGGAGCTGGAGCTGTTACCATGAGATAAGAAGTCTGACCTTTTATGTTGTTTGATAATCAGTCTGAATTACCTCTGAAAGAACGTGGATTTGTGGGTTTCTTTTCCTCCTGAATCCTTGTGCTGTCTCAGATCCATTGTTGTTGCTGGTGATCATGGGATCAGGGAAAAAAACAGCAGCTTGGATCCAGTGTCCATGTCAGGGCAGATTGAGTGTCTCTTTTCCTCAGCCCTGCTGTGTTTTGTGGAGTTTGGAGCTGCAGAATCTCAGTGATTCTGGAAATACCAGAATTTGCAGGAACAAACAGCATCTGTTCCCATGTCTGACTCCCAGACCATGCCAGGATGTCTCTGCTGCCCTGATGGCACTGGGCTGGCACCTCACACAGTGGTTTCGGGCAGTAATGCACATTCTGAGACATATTTACCAATTACTATGGCTGGCTGAAAGGTGAAAGAAAAGTCTCCCATAATCCCAGTGCTCCTCAGGGGTCTGTACAGCTCCACATCTCAGCTGCCTCTGAAGAAAAGTGTAACTTTCTTGTTTTGTTTATGTAAATAAACAGAATAAGTTTGCTTGTTTTCTTTATAGCAAAACCATTCTGATCTCAAGAGCTAACTTGGAAAATGCTGCAGAGTCCCAAGGAGCTGCTCTTGCATGTCCAGAGACACCAAAACCACCCTGAGCTGAAACAGCCTCTTCCAAGACCAAAAAAAATGCCCAAAATTTCCTAATTTTATTGTGGCAAGAGTTTAAAGAGAATAAAGCCCAAGATCTCCAATACATGCTTAAAAATCAGGAAGAGAGCTTTGCTTTTCTTCTGTTTCGCTGCAGATTTTGGGAATTAGTAAAGGTTGAAAGAGTCTCCTCTCTTGTAGAGACTGTCCTGGCTGGGACATGGTCTGAATCTGTGCAGGGATTCCTTCCAGGATTTCTGTGTTTGGATAAAATCAGGTGCACAGTTGGCGTTGAGCTGGTTCTTGGTGACTTTTCCAAGATGTTTAAACATGGGGCAGAAGCAGTTGGTACTTGTGAGGGATCATTTGTCCAGGTGCTGGGACATTAACACACCTCTCTCCCGCAGTGAACCCCGGATAGTGAGCCGGATTTTTCAGTGTTGTGCCTGGAATGGAGGCGTCTTCTGGGTATGTGGAGTTTTTTCTTACTCATTAGGGTTCTTATTTTAAAACCCCATGTCCTGCTCCAGCCCTCATAGGCTGTGAGTGCTAAGCCATCAGCATGGCAGCAGGAATTGCTGGGAACCACCACGTTCCCATCCCAATGCTGTATTTTAAGGGATACAGGACCACAGACTTACTCAAGAGACCCACGTATGAAACCCAAGCTGCTTTTCCAAGTCTTTGATACTGCTCTCCACCTGAATATTCAATTCCTGCTTTGCTGCAGCCTGGGATAATGTTTTACCAATTGGATATTGACATCTTAAAGACATTTCCTGAGCTCTGACTTGCTATGCCTAGTTCATGAGGCTGATCCTTAATGAAGCCAACCCTTCATAAATCAAATAACCAAATAAATGGCTTCATTTTCTCATTACAGTGGTGCAGAGTACAAGGGATTGACATAGAAATGTTAAAGTGCTCAGCTGCAGGTTGTGGCTGTATTAAACAAATCCTTGCTCCTCTGTATTTGTGGTTCACTGAGGGAGGAGAGACACCACGTGCCTTTGGATCTGTAGCCACAGGAGCACAAAATGCCCATGCAGTGCCTCACTGAGAGAGCCCTTGTTTGTTTTTCCCTGCAGCTTAGTCTCTTCTTGTTCTACCGAGTGTTCATCCCTGTCCTTCAGTCGGTCACGGCGCAGATCATCGGTGGGTGCCTTTCCCCTTGGGGTGTTCTGGGGTGCTCAGCAGTCCAGGAGATGAGTTCAGAGTCTTTGTCCCACTGAGCTGTTCCTCACACCTCTGTCTCCTTGTGTTGTTTTCCTCTTCTTCCCAGTACCAACCAATCCCATCATCAGTCGTCCAGTAGAAAACCAGGGGTGGATCACCCTGCTGACAGCCTGTGCATGTCAGGGATCCAGCCCAGGGGTCTTGCCATTTCAAACACATTTGCCTGTGTGTTTTTGCATTTCAAGAAAAATCAAGCGGGTGGAAATGTGCTTTTAAAGACATTTAGAGTACTAGAGTCAGGAGAAACTCCGTAATGGCTGTGCCAGGAAGCATTTGGAGGTTCCTACACCAGTTCCTCACGTGTGTCTCTCTGTCTCTTTTCTGAAGGTGACCCCTCCTTACATGGTAATGTCTGGTCCTGGCTGGAGTTCATCCTCACCTCCATTTTCAGCACTCTCTGGGTCCTGCCCCTCTTTGTGCTCAGTAAGGTGGTCAATGCCATCTGGTTTCAGGTAGGTGACAGGAACCTGGGCCCTGCCTTGAGCAAACGGGGATTTCCTTCACTGGGTGGGGCTAGATCAGGTGATGTGGGGGCACAAGATGAAATCCCACCCCAAAATGGGCTCTGTGCCTATTCCTGGTGGATGAAAGCAGCTCAGGAGCATCATTGTGGGTTCAATTTCCCTGAAGCCCCCGTTGCTCTGGAGTTCCATTTGCCCCAAGGCCCTGTCTGTGCTGGCAGGACATCGCGGATCTGGCGTTCGAAGTGTCGGGCAGGAAGCCTCACCCCTTCCCCAGCTTCAGCAAAATCATCGCTGACATGTTGTTCAACCTCCTGTTGCAGGCGCTTTTCCTCATCCAGGTGAGACAAGCAACCACCCCACCAGCTCAAGGGATGGCCTCCCCAAACCCTGAGCTCAATCTGCTCCTTTTCTGTCTCAGGGAATGATCGTGAGCCTGTTCCCCATCGACCTCATTGGGCAGCTGATCAGCCTCCTCCACATGTCGCTGCTCTACTCGCTCTACTGCTTCGAGTACCGCTGGTTTAACAAAGGTGAGGGAGGCTCCCTGCATGGAAAGGGGGAGCTTACCTGGACTGAGTGTTTCTCTACTGAAGGAGCATCCAATTGGGGTGTCAAATCTTCCATCAGTTTTTATATGGAGTGAAGGGTGAATGTGAGCCAGTATGCTCGGGTGGTCAGAAGGCCAGTGGTGCCTGGCCTGTACCAGCCACAGTGTGGCCACAGCTCCAAGGCATTGCCTGTCCCCCTGTGCTGGGCACTGGTGAGGCCTCGAGTGCTGTGTCCAGTTTTGGGCCCCTCAGGACAAGGACGTTGAGATGCTGGAGCATGTCCAGAGATGGGTACAGAGCTGGGAAAGAGTCTGGAACACCAGGAGAAGCTGGGGGAGCTCAGCCTGGAGAAAAGGAGGCTCAGGGGGGACTTTCTGGCTCTGCACAACTCCCTGACAGGAGGGAGCAGCCAGGGGAGGTTGGGCTCTGCTCCCACATAAAAAGTGACAGGATGAGAGGACATGGCCTCCAGCTGAGTCAGGGAGGTTCAGGTTGGACATCAGGTTGAATTTCTTCCCTGAAAAGGTGGTCAGGCATTGGAAGGGGCTGCCCAGGGGGGGTGGTATATTCCCCATTCCTGGAGTTGTTCAGGAGATGATTGGATATGGCACTCGGAGATCTGGTCTGTTGACAAGGTGGGGACCTGTCAGAGGAGGTGATGGGAGGTCTTTTCCAGCCCAAATGGTTCTGTGGTTCTGTAGTGAGGGTGTCTCCTTCCCATGGCTCATTTCCTTGGGGTTTTCCTCTTGGCAGGAATTGAAATGCACCAACGGTTGTCCAATATCGAGAGGAACTGGCCCTACTACTTTGGCTTCGGCTTGCCACTGGCATTTCTCACAGCCATGCAGTCCTCCTACATCATCAGGTGGGACAGCACTCTGGCCCCTCCTCCTCCTGACACCCACCGGCCCCACCAAGTGCCCCTTATTTTATCTGTTGTGTTTTCCCCTTGCAGCGGTTGCCTCTTTTCCATCCTTTTCCCTCTCTTCATCATCAGCGCCAACGAAGCCAGGACCCCGGGCAAAACTTAGTGAGTATCCTTCCTTGCCACCCACTGATCCTTGTCCAACAGCCCCAGGGCTCCCCAAAACCCTGCGGGGGCGCTCCTGCCATCGGGAGCTGATGGACTCTCTTCCCTTTCAGCCATTTCCAGCTCCGTCTCTTCTCCTTGGTGGTTTTCCTCAGCAACAGACTCTTTCACAAGACCGTTTACCTTCAGTCCGCCCTGAGCGGTGCTTCCTCCTCCCCCTCCTCTTCCTCCTCCTCCTCTTCGCCCTCTCCTGCCAAACACGCGGCTGCTCCGGGGCACTGAGCTACCCCCAGGCCCCGGGGAGGGGGGACACCCACGGGCTTCTCCGCGCCCCCGATCTCCAGGGACAGGCAGGACCCAGCCTGACGAAGTGTCACTGTCAGTTCTGCGTCTCCCCCTGGAAATTTTTTGGGGGGAAATCTGGGTTTTTAACACCTTTGTGAGTTTCCAGGAGCCGGGTTGTGTGCCCTGCGCTTGTTTTATAGTGGACTCTTTTGTACGCCTTTCCCGTGCCATCTCCCTGCCTCGGGCCAGTGGGTCGGAACCCGTCACCCCGTTTTGCCGTTGTGTCCCTCCCGTGTCTCCCCCGTGTCCCCCTGCCCCTCGTCCCCCTTCCCGCTCCCTCCATCTCCCCTAACTCAGGTCGTGGGAGGGGGGCGGGCATTTCTGGGAGCTCCCGCTGCCGTCGAGCACAGCGTCCCCCTCCCGTGCATGTACCGTTTCTGTCGGTTCGGGGAAGGAACCGGTGACGTTCAAACCCCTTTGGATATTTCGGGCCGGTTTATCAACTTTTCTCTAGTATTTTCACACTGAAACATTAAACGGAGAAACCACGATTCTCAGCCCTTCTGCGCCTGCCGCTGTCGTTACTCCGGCCGGGGTTCCCCGGGCCGGGCTCCCCCCGCGCCCCGCAGTGGTTCCGCCGCCCACGTGGCCAGGCCGGCCCGCTTCCGCCTCCGCCCACGTGACCCGGTCGGCCCCGCCAACCCGGACGGACACGTCACAGCTCGTTCCCCGCCGGCTCCGCCCACCTCGTGCTCCGCCAATCGGGAGGCGCCGTGAGCTGCACGCACCGCCCCGGACCCGATTGAGTGTTCGGCGCTTCGGCCAATGAGCGCGGTCGCGCCTGGAGTGGCGTGCGCGTCGGCCAATGGGAAGCGGGCGGGGGCGGGGCGCGGGCTGGCGGCAGCGGTGGCAGGGCGGCTGCGCGGGGCGGATGGACGGGGCGGCGGGGCCGCGGTGAGGGACGGGACCGGCACCCGACCGGGGGCTGGGGGAGCTGTGGATCCTCGGGCCTGAGGGTGGAGGGGTGCCCGGGCTGGGAGGTGCCTGGGTGCGTGGGGTGCGGGGTCTGCGGAGTGAGGGAGCTGAGGGGTCATGGGGTGCCCGGGCCTTGGAGGGTGCCCAGGCGTGTGGGGAGAGGGAGCCCGGGGGGTTGAGGAGTCCTCGGGCGTGTGGGCTGAGACCCTGGGGCTGATCAGGGGCTGCAGCCTGGAGGTGCCCGCGGGGCGTGGGGGCAGCACGAGGGGTGGGGAGTGCTCTGTGTCACTGCGAGTTCCTGGGAGCTGAAGTGTCCCCCCGAAGACATCGGGGCACCCCAGGGCAGCGCCACTCGTGCCCGGAGGCATCTGCACTGTGCTCCATTATCCCAGGGGAACCGGGAAATAACCACCACACGGTATTTCTGTACCAGGCAGTGCCCGGTGCACACCGGTCGGAATCACTTTTGGGCACAGGAAGGCTTTTCCAGGCCCAGAATGTTTGGGGTTTAAATCTCAGCCTGTCCCAATGCGTCCTCCCTGATGTTGTAGCTTAGAGACGTGAACTGCACATTTACCCAGCCGTGCTGGGACTGAGCCTGCCTGGAGCAGCGGGAGGGGTTTTCCTGACTGATTGGGCAAGAAACGATTTGAAGAAATCTGAGTGTTTTCAAGGGAGAAAGATGTTAAAGCTGTGATTCTTCAGTAAGAGTTTCACTTCCTTGGTATGCAACTCCACAATTTCTGTGGCTTTTCCTCCCCCCAACGAGTTTGAATTAAACAGCCACGTTGTCTGGTGTGAACAAAACCGATTTATTGTCCTGGTCTGCATTAAGAAACTACTGAGATATATATTTGACATAAGTAATCCAAAGTGGGAGTAACCAGGAGCCATTGACACCCATTTCTTGGATTCTCCATGGATTATATTTTTTGGGCATTGTTTGCAGGTGATGGTTAAACTGCAGAGGTTTACACTGCAGGGGTTTTGCTCAAGCTTACAGTGGGGTTTTGTTCTGTGCACAGAGAAACAGGCGCGTCCTCTGCCCCAGAGAAGTTCTGGGCTCGGTGAAGGAAGGAAAACCAGCCAGGATTTGACCAGCTCAGGTCAGGACAGGAGGTGAGGGGTTTGTGGGGGAGGCACAAGCACCTGGCAGGGGTGAAGGCTGGGCCAGAGTGGGGGATTTGAAGTCCAAAAGCTGATGAAGGCTTTAAAGACAATGTGGTCTGAGTGGCTGTTTGATACCTCCCTGATTGTGTGCAGGCGTTCAAGGATCCTCAGGCCCTGCATTTGATGTGAAAATGACCAAGTTGGGGTTTCTCCGGCTCTCCTATGAGAAGCAGGACACGCTGCTCAAGCTCCTCATCCTGTCGATGGCAGCTGTCCTGTGTAAGTCTGTGCCCTCAGGGATGGCTCCTGGGGCAGGAAAACTGAGGGGGACTCGTGAGCTCTCTGTGTTCATTCTGCCCTTTCTCTGTGTTTGCAGCTTTCTCCACGAGACTTTTTTCCGTCTTAAGATTTGAAAGTGTCATCCATGAGTTTGACCCGTAAGTGTTGTCCTCTCATCTCCTGGGGGCCTGTTGGGCTTTTCCTCTTCTGGAGCACACAGAATTCAGGCAGTGGTACCAGGCTCAAGTTGATCCCCATCGAGGATGTGGGGTTTGGAAGGGTGTGTTTTAGTACAGCTGGGTTTCCTTCTTCCCCACCCAAATCTACTTGGTAGCCAGCGCTCTTCCTGCAACCCAGATCCAAGAATCACCTGCCATTGCTTTTCTCCTGTGAGGTGGTTATTCCAGACCTGGGCACAGCAGGAGAGAGAGCTCCTGGCACAGTTTTTGTCAGTGTCCCAAGCTTGTTGCTGATTGAATCAGTCCCAAGGGACACTTGGGTCACCTTTGTGACTATTAGGCCCACTGGGAGGAAGAACAAACCTTTGCAGCTGAGGTTTGGGGCAGTTGAGGGAAACTGGGCCAGTCCCCTGTGTGTGGAACACACGGGAGCAGCCCTTAGACTGCTGTCACACCTTGTCACCCTTACAGGTATTTCAACTACCGCACCACCCGCTTCCTGGCTGAGGAGGGCTTCTACAAATTCCACAACTGGTTTGATGACCGAGCGTGGTACCCCCTGGGCAGGATCATCGGGGGAACCATTTACCCAGGTAAAGCTTTTGCCAAGCTGAAATGCATCTCCTGCCAGGGAAAATCGGGGTGGGGACTGCATCCAGGAGTGCCAGCTGGAACAGAGGGCAGCTTGGGGTTGCAGCTCCTTCCTGGTGAGTCTTTGGAGCACCCTGATGACGGTGTCATTTCCATCCCCAGGCCTGATGATCACTTCAGCAGCGATTTACCACGTGCTGCACTTCTTCCACATCACCATCGACATCCGTAACGTCTGCGTGTTCCTGGCTCCCCTTTTCTCCTCCTTCACCACCATCGTGACTTACCACCTCACCAAAGAGCTCAAGGTACAGGGCCAGCAGGGTGTGCCCCACAGGCTTTGACTTTCCAGAGGAGTGGGAGCTGTTTTTCATTTGGGAGAGCAGCTGGGTCAGAGGTTTGGAGGTGACCACCACGCTCCTCAAAACCCCAGCCTTCTGGGAAGTGGGAGATCTGTTTGAGAACTTTGTTTCCACACTCAGTTTTTATTCCTGTGAGTAATAAAACCCCTGAACCCTGATGTCTTTGTGCTGGCTGTTTTTCCCAGGATGCAGGGGCAGGCCTCCTGGCTGCTGCCATGATTGCTGTTGTGCCTGGGTACATCTCTCGATCTGTTGCTGGCTCCTATGATAATGAAGGTGAGTTTGTGACCCGTTAAGGAATGCTGGGTGCTACAAGGTGATGCAGGAAGATGCTGCAGGGCACAATAGAGGCTCTGTCCTTTCCCAGTGATCCCTGCTGGATTTCTGCTGTACAAACTCAACCCATTGGGGATCAGAGGTGGTTCTTGGCCATGCCATGGATTAGAGGGAGTGTTTCCCAACTCTGGCAGCGAGTTTACTCCAGTATCCTTGTTTGCCAATCAAAAAGGGTTTTGTCACCTCCCCAAACTCTGCCTCCAACTGGAGCTGCTGTGTGGTTCCCCTGTGCTTTTATCCCTGTTCCAGCTGTGACGTTGGGAGTGGCAAAGGCAGCAGTCTCACTGCCAGTGCCTGGGGCAGAGGAGGATCCAGGTTCCTTTGCTGTAGCTGGGCTTTTGGGGCTGTGTAGGAGTTCTTCCAGCTGGTGTGACTGGAGGAAACCACGTGAGCTGTTAGACACAAACTCCGCAGTGTTTCGGTCTAGAAACCAGATACCAAACGCTTTTCCCAGGCCTGGCTCTTTGTGTGATGGAGCAGCAGAAGCATTTACAGGTCTATCTTTAATGGCTTGAGTGCTCTGCCGTGCCCCAGGGATGACATTAATGGCTCCGGGTCCTTCCGCAGGTATCGCCATATTCTGCATGCTCTTGACCTACTACATGTGGATCAAGGCTGTCAAAACTGGCTCCATCTACTGGGCAGCCATGTGTGCCCTCGCCTATTTCTACATGGTGAGTGTCCCTTCTCCCAGCCCCGGGGCAAACCTGACTCTGAGATTCCTCTGGATCCCCTCACCAGGCGTGGAGTTCCACCGTGGTGTGCTGTTCCTGTGTCCCTGTGTCCAGAGAGCTGGAACCTCTATGGAGGTGGAAATGGAATGGGTCCTTTCTTCCCAAAATTAGTGGGGTTTGTGTCAGGTGTTATTGGTAGTGTTGAAAAATGCATGTTTCTGGCAGCTGGGGCGTGGAGAATGCCCTAAGATAGAGCAGATCCCAGCTGGTATTGCCACTGTGTGAAAATTCCTGCCCGTGATCCCAGGAAAGCTCAGCCTCTGTGTTTCACCTCAGCTCTGCAGCTGTTCAGTCCTGCAACTTGTGGGTGTGTGTCTGGTTTGTGTCCTGGCAGGTCTCCTCGTGGGGTGGCTACGTCTTCCTGATCAACCTCATCCCCTTGCACGTCCTGGTGCTGATGCTCACCGGGCGCTTCTCCCACAGGATCTACGTAGCCTACTGCACAGTCTACTGCTTGGGAACCATCCTCTCCATGCAGATCTCCTTTGTTGGCTTCCAGGTGGGAACCAGGAGGGTTTGCATACTTGAGGATGGGTTGTAACAGAGCAGCAGCACACTGGCACCTGGTTTTACTTCTTGCCTTCATCATTGAGGTTATGAGTGGGTGCTGACTGTTGTTCCAGCTTCCATTATGCTGATTCTTTACCTCCTTTGGCTGATGACTTTCAAAGCTCCTAATAACCTTCCCAGCACCGTTTGTCTTTTAAAATATCTTTGGTTTTGGTGAAGGAAACACTCATGCCATGTGTGTCTTGGTATGGCAGGAAACAGGCCTGCCTGGCTCATGTTTTCAAAAGAATCCAGATAATTTTCCGTGTGGATTCTTATCAGAATCAAAGCAGATGGAGGAAAAGGACTCGTGCCAGCTGTGCCAATCACAGGGAGGGAACATTTGAACATTTTCCTGTGACTGGCACAGATTGTGCCGAGCAGTGATTTGTGTAAAAAACTGGTAACAGCTCCTGTTTGTCTCCTATTCTGACCATGCTCTGCCCCACTCCCAGCCTGTCCTCTCCTCGGAGCACATGGCTGCCCTTGGAGTCTTTGGCTTGTGCCAGATCCATGCCTTTGTGGACTACCTCCGGAGCAAGCTGAACCCACAGCAGTTTGAAATCCTCTTCAGGAGCGTCATCTCCCTGGTCGGCTTCGTCCTCCTCTCCGTCGGGGCCGTGCTGATGCTCACAGGTAGCCCCAGGCTGTGGCCATTACAATGGAGTTTCACTCTTTCCTTGCCTTTCCAAAGGCATTGAATTTGTCCATTCCAACTCTGTGTTACTGTGGTGCCAGTGCCTGTGAGTCTCCTCGAAGGGGGAGGGTTGGGACTTGCTTGAATTTGTGCATTAGCAAGGAATATTTTTAGCAGCAGCTGTAAGATAGGATGGGCAGAGACTCTGAGGACACCAGGCTGGTGCTGCTGATACTGACTGTTGCTCTGTAGTAGCAAAGAGGTGCTAAAAAAAAGGTTTGGGCAGGGAGGAGTTTTTTGGAGTGAAATTGCATTGTATTTCCTTTCTAAAGTGGCAAGTTTGAGTAACAGATTCTAAATGAGGTCTGGATCACCCATTCAGCATCACATGTGCTTCCCTGAGAGAGTGCCTGTTACTTTGCTGAATCTGAAGAGGATTTGTTTTCTCTACTTTCCTAGGGAAAATCTCCCCATGGACGGGGCGTTTCTATTCCCTGCTGGACCCTTCCTACGCCAAGAACAACATCCCCATCATCGCCTCTGTCTCTGAGCACCAGCCCACCACTTGGTCCTCCTACTACTTCGACCTGCAGCTCCTTGTTTTCATGTTCCCAGGTGAGTCGCTGGAGCCTGAGTTAGTCACCAGAGGGTTTTCCTGCCTCTTCTGGCTATGCCGAGCCTGCTGGGGAGTGCTGTGTCCCTCTGTGTCCTTCTGTGTCTCTCAGTGCCTGGTTTTACTTCATCTCTGACCCCTTTTTCTCCCCCCTCACAGTTGGTCTCTACTACTGCTTCAGCAACCTCTCGGACGCCCGGATCTTCATCATCATGTACGGCGTGACCAGCATGTACTTCTCAGCTGTCATGGTGAGGGCTGCGGGCACTGCTACTGCCACTGAGTGCTCAAAACAATTTAGTTTGTGTTTCTGAACTTAGTGCTGATTCTTTCACCCTGGGGGCTTTTCTCCCTTCCATAAATGCGGTTTTGTTTTGTCCCTCTCTGCAGTGAGGGAAGGTGAAGTCACAAAACTCAGTGGTTTGGGTGTTACAGCAGCCAGTGCCGCCTGGTTGGTGTTCCTGGTCTCCCAGAGCCAAGCTCTCAGTGCAATCTCAAACAAATCTCTGGGTTTTCAAGCAGGGACTGGTGACAAACAATTGCTGATGAGCCCATTTCCACTCTTCCTGTGGCACCCTGAGCACTAAATGTGGTTGAGTTCTGGTGTGGAGGCAGCTGCCTCCACCTAAGATTGCTGAAGTGACCTCAATTTCCCATGTGGGCCAATTATCAGCACTTCAGGGCATTTCCTTTGGGGGTGTCTGAGATGGTGGCAACTCCCCACATAAAAAAACACCCACAGGTTTATCCCAAGGCTGATGTATCCACTGAATTTGAGGTGCTGGATTAGGAATGGCATTCAGCTCCTTCTCTTGGATTTCTGCTGGATTCCTTCTCCAACAGTTCTGCTGTTGCCATAGGTGCGTCTCATGCTGGTGCTGGCTCCGGTGATGTGCATCCTGTCCGGCATCGGGGTCTCTCAGGTGTTGTCCACCTACATGAAGAACCTGGATATCAGCCGGCCAGACAAGAAGAGCAAAAAGCAGCAAGACTCCACCTACCCCATTAAAAATGAGGTCAGCCCCAGGCCGGCTCGGGAAGACACCTGGTCCTGATGGGCTGAGTGCGGGAGGCTCAGTGCCGAGACCCTGGGTTGTTCCCGCAGGTTGCCAGCGGCATGATCCTGGTCATGGCATTCTTCCTGATCACCTACACCTTCCACTCCACCTGGGTGACCAGTGAGGCCTATTCCTCCCCCTCCATCGTTCTCTCTGCCCGTGGAGGGGATGGCAGCAGGATCATCTTCGATGACTTCCGAGAAGCTTATTACTGGCTGAGGCACAACACGCCAGAGGTACGGGGGGCTGGGGCCTTGGGCACCCGACACTGCCCACTGAGGCGCTGATGCACAGCTGGTGTTTGGTGCAGGATGCCAAGGTGATGTCCTGGTGGGACTACGGGTACCAGATCACTGCCATGGCCAACCGGACCATCCTGGTGGACAACAACACCTGGAACAACACGCACATCTCCCGCGTCGGCCAGGTGAGTCCCTCCCTCCCCCGCTGCCTTGGGCAGCCTGTATGGGCACCACGTCAACACTGGCTGACACCACGTCTGCCCCAGGCCATGGCATCGACAGAGGAGAAAGCCTACGAGATCATGAGGGAGCTGGACGTCAGCTACGTGCTGGTCATCTTCGGCGGCCTCACCGGGTACTCATCGGACGGTAAGATCCCGCTGTGAGCTGGGTCACACCCAGCCAGGGGCCCACCTCCAGCTGGGGCTGTGGAGTGAAAATGGGGCTGGAATGCTCCTCTCTGGAGCTGCACGTGCCTTTGGAGCTCTCCCTCAACTCAAGCTCTCACATCACCTTAACCCTCTCTCCTGGCCCCCCAGCTCAACTTGACTCCTCATTCTTTTACCTCATCCCAACTTCTTGTTCTTTCACCCCAGTTCAACCCCTCGCTCTTTGCCACCCAGATCAACTCAAGCCCTCATTCCTTGCCCTTCAACTCTCTGCCTTGCAGACATCAACAAGTTCCTGTGGATGGTGCGGATCGGGGGCAGCACGGACACGGGGCGCCACATTAAGGAGCACGACTACTACACCCCCACCGGGGAGTTCCGAGTCGACCGCGAGGGCTCCCCGGTGCTGCTCAACTGCCTCATGTACAAGATGTGCTACTACCGCTTCGGCCAGGTCTACACTGAGGCCAGTGAGTCCCCGAGTCACCCCCGGGCCGTGGCAGTGCTTCTGGGGGGCCCCACTGCGCCCTGGCATCTCTGGGGCACGATGCAGCAGCGCTGCCTGTCCTTTGCCCTCTCCTAGAGCGACCGCCGGGCTACGACCGGGTGAGGAACGCCGAAATCGGCAACAAGGACTTTGAGCTGGACGTGCTGGAGGAGGCCTACACCACAGAGCACTGGCTGGTCCGAATATACAAGGTATGGCACCAGAACGAGCCCAGACCCACCCAGTTTGGGAAAAAAAAGCATGGAATTCTACCTAATGAACTTCCTTTTATTGCCCAGGTGAAAGATTTGGACAACCGCGGGTTGTCGAGGACGTAGAGGAGCTGGCGCCGGCCGTGCCGGACACCGCACTGACCCAGCCTTGGCCTGTGCAGCAGAGATTTGGGGGTTTGGTGGGGTTTCGAGGGGGGCTGTTTCGGGTTTGTTTTATACCGTTTGTAAGTGCAGGCAGCGGCGGGAGGACCCTGCCCGCCCCATCCTGCCGGGAGTGATTTTTATATACACACGGAGCCGTCGCCAAATCAGGAATTGCGGCTCTCACCGGGGCTGATTGACCAGGAATTGTGAANGCTGCCGGGAGCGGGGGCGGGATCGCGGCCCGGAGCGGGGCCGGGGCCGGGCCCGGGGATGGCGGTGCCCTTCGTGGAGGACTGGGACCTGGTGCAGACGCTGGGTGAAGGCGCCTACGGGGAGTGAGTGCGGCGGGGCCGGGAGGAGCGGGGTTGCTGCTTGCCGGGTCCGCCCCTTGCACGCCCCTGTCCTGCCCCTTGCGCGACCCAGGCCCCTGTCCTGCCCCTTGTGCGGCCGCCGTCGGCCCTGCCCCGCCCCGTGTGCCGCTTCCACATCCGCTGCTTGTCCCTGCGTGGTCCTGTACGGCCACTGCGTGCCCGCTGTTCGCTCGCCTCTTGGCCATCACACGCCATATGTGTGCCCTCAGCTTACCCGATCCGCGCTGCTCGCCCTTCGCGTGCCCGCTGTTTGCCCACTCTGCGGTTGTTGCCTGTCCTCTGTGTGCCCACTGCTCGCCCATCGCGTGTCCCGTCCGTGTCCCTGACGCAGGGCCGTTGCTTGCCCTTATGTGCCCCCTGCTTGCCCATCACATCCCCTTGCACACCCGGTGTGCCCCCGCTGCGTGCCCGTCGTGCCCCTGCCCGTGCCTGCGTTCCCTGCCTGTTCCTGCCCGTTCCTTGCCTCCAGTGGCAATATTCCCTGCCTGCTGCCCTTGTCCAGAGGCAGCATTTTCTCCCCATTCCCTGCCTGCTGCCTGTCTCCGGGGGAAGCATTCCCATGCCCATTCCCTGCCTGTTCCATGCCCCCACTGACGCCAGCCTGCCGCAGGGTGCAGCTGGCCGTGAACCGCCGCACGGAGGAGGCCGTGGCAGTGAAAATCGTGGACATGAAGCGCGCGGCCGAGTGCCCGGAGAACATCAAGAAGGAAATCTGCATCAACAAGATGCTGAGCCACGAAAACGTCGTCCGGTTCTACGGACACCGGCGGGAGGGGGCCACGCAGTACCTGTTCCTGGAATACTGCCGCGGCGGGGAGCTCTTCGACCGCATCGGTGCGGCTCGGGGGTACCCGGGGCTGTAGGGGCAGTGGGGCGTCCTAAATTCGCTGAGGAGTGCTCTTCTTCCTCCCCGCATGCAGAGCCAGACGTTGGGATGCCAGAGCCGGAGGCACAGCGGTTCTTCCAGCAGCTGATTGCCGGCGTGGTGAGTGGCAGCGCTGCTGCTGGTGCCTGGGGCAATTCCTGCATGGCACTGACCCCTTCCCCTGATTCCCCCATGGCACTGACCCCATTATTCCCCCATGGCACTGACCCTTCCCCTGATTCCCCCACGGCACTAACCCTTCCCGTGATTCCCCCATGGC
>VWYO01001749.1:246677-265917 GCA_013400275.1 Rhadina sibilatrix | reverse complement strand
GGCTGAGAAGTGACAGCTCACCTTTGACAACTTAGTGTTATAACTCTTTGAAAGAATGTCTTTTGGTGTCATTTCTCATACTATGACTGCTTTCAACCCCCTCAAGAGGATTTTCTTGAGCATTCTCTGACTGTGGTTGTATTGGAGCTGCTTCAGCACTCCTGACACTGCTTTTGTGTGTCTGACAGGCACCGGAGAAAGGGCTCCTGTGAACTCAGCTGAAGTTGAGAATGTATAAAACAAGCACACTGGGCATTGTTCAGGGGGTTTTGTTTTTAACAATACAAATTTCCAAGGCTGTAAAATAATGAAATATTAAAAGGGCAGATATAGTGCAATGAAAGAAACATTTGTGTATACTTCACAGCAGTAGTTGATTCCAGAGGTTTTACAAATTTATCAGAATTCATTGTACTAGTATACCTGTTTGAATTTTGAGCTCACAGCTGCCTTGTGGAGAAATACTAAGTGAATAATATAAAGTGATTGCTGGTGAATCACAGGGATACAATTTACAATGTGATGAGTTAACACTTCCACATAATAAAATAAGGTGCTCCATTACTATAATGCAAAGTTTTAACTGCTCATGTTGTGAATTCAGGTGTGTTTTAGGAGGGACACAAATTAAATCAAGGTAATTATTTCCAATGGTTTAGCAACAAGTGTTTTATAAGCAATTTAAATTACAAAAATGTCCAGTAAAGCCTGGGAAGGTGGAGAATATGCCAAGCAAACAAATATTGAATGTTTGATAAGGGAAAAATATTATTTAAAGAAGATGTTTCAGTTAAGGACATCTTTTCATGAAGAGGTGCTACTGGGAGGAAAATTTCACACATATTATTCAGTTTTATGTTAAATGCTGAATTTGTTATTTTGAGGTTTTAGTAACAAATTTCCAGAAAGCCACTTTTTGAAGGACAAATGTGACATCTGTGGATTTGTTTCTGCTGCTTTTTCATAATCACATTTTTATATTCACAATATGTATATTAGTCTTTGACAAAAAAAAAAAAAAATCAGTGTTGTGATGTGTTTTTATGTTAAATGTGTTGTCCCCTATATTAATAACTTAGTCCTCAATTGTACCCCCCTTCCTTCTCTGTATAGTTAGTACTGTCTAGGTTGCATTCAGCTATGTAGCTGTCAATCCTTCTCTAACCCTGCCTTTTCTTCCAGACTGCTCCCTATCCCAATCTTTGATGCCTTATTAGTCGTTTAGATTGTTATGCTTCTTTATTGGTTTCAGTATTGTAATCCCTGCCTTGTTCCCCTCTCCCTGTTGGATCCTCACCCTGAACCCAGCCCCCAAAAGAGTCCCTTAAAACCCACTGTCCTGCCCCGGGGACAGACTTTTTGCTTTCATTTTCTCTTTTAGTTAGATCTTTTGCTTTCAGTTTAAAGATTTTAGGTCCTAGCTTCTGCTATGTCTTTGAGTTAGTTGCGTTTTATGTTATGCTTTTATATTAAACGAATCTTGGAGCTGCAAGCTAGGCCCATCTTGCATCTATTACACAGATCTGCCAGTGACTTCCTGGGACACACAGGGCCCTGGGAGAATGTGTTGTACCCCCATAAAGAAGAGTACTGTGGCAAAGCAGTGACCAAATAATTTTGAAAAGTTCTTTAATAATAAGCAATGTATGTTGCTTCTGATTATCCATCTTTTTTGGCTCTAAAATTAATTTTCATTGCTAGGATAGAAAATTAATTTTCCTCTGTCTCTGTATAATTTTGTGATATACATTATGTTGTAGAGGAATCAGGTCAAATGCATCTTTGATACCAGGAGAAAGGATGGATCTTATATCAGTTATACTCAGTGTTTAATGTGAACTGCTTTGAAACAGTTTTATTGCTTCAGTTACACAGAAAAACTGCCCCCTTAAAAAATATGTTTTCAGAACATAGACGCACCGTGATTAGTAGTGTTAGACCCAGAAAGAGATCTGAACAACTCATACCACTTCTAGATACCTAATCATGTCAACAAATTTTGTTTGGCTTTTTTTAATGCAAAATGGAATGCCTCCCATGAGGAACAAGTGCCAGCATCTCAGCTCACAGTCTTGTGTATCACTGACTTTGGGCAAGCAGGAGGTAGGGATTTGAGCCCATTCATAGGAGAGGGTTGAAACTTGGGCCCTTGGATTTTTGGATGTGCCCCAAGTCAAACTTGTTTGTGTAGGCAGTCTGAAATTATCCATGAAATATGTCCAGAGTTGCCCATCACTGTGAAGGCTTAGATGTTCTGAGCCGAACATGTGCCTTGGGACTTTGGGCACCACTGAGTAGGACAGCAGCTTGGTGACAGTGCTTTGATTTCATATCCTTGATTTGTTAAAATCCTTTTTAGGGTGCATTTGAGCCCTTACAGCTTGTAGTGCATAAACTCTTGCAATGTATTCACCAACTTACTGGAATACTCCTTATTACTATTAAATAACACTGGCTTCAGTCATCCTTGTGGGTCCCTTCCAACTCAGGATATTCTATGATTCTATAAACATCCTTTTTGTCTTTTTAGGAATTTAAAGTAGTTTAACTCCAACCACCCTCCCCACCCCCCACCATGCTAGAATATTATACTGTTCGTTGTGCCTCTGTACTGTTCCATACTGTGCTTCAAGAATGCTTAGATTGATGGAGACTGCTTTCTGGATTTCCCCCCCCCCCTTCTCTTTTATAACCAAAACTGTCAATCCTCTTCTAAAACTTAGTAACTAATGAGATCAGTCACTGTGAAATTGTCAGAACGCACGGACAGTGACTGAACTAACCTGGAATGCAGGGGAGGGATGTTTCATATAATTAAAGAAAAATCCTGGGTCTGCTTAGACAGATTGAAGGACTCTAGGGATGTTTACAAAATCTAATTCTGGGTTCGAGGGCCTAGTCCTCTGACAACTCATATCAACAATGAAAAAGGAGATATGTCCATCCAAGCAAAGTGGGTGAAATAGGCTTTACTCTCACCTGCCTTACCTTTTTCTGGCCACCATGTGGTTAAAGTAATAAAAAACTGATAAGAAGTACTGATTGTTGGAGATTTAGTCCAGTTCATTCCCTGGATACTGCCAGGAGATAACAGTTTGGAGAGAAAAAGTGGCATCATATCTCTCTGTGCCACAAGTGAAACCTGTCAGCTGAAATAAAGGTTGGCGGTTTTGGTGTCCACACTTGGAGAAAGATGTTGAAAAATGAAAAAAGGCTTCACAAACTCAGTGTTACAGGGAGAGACACCCAAGAGAAGATTCAATACCAATAAAGGTTGAGAGATTGTTTGATGGTGAGCTCTATTGTTCCTCTTGGTAGAGGACTTTTAGTCCAGAAGTAAAAAGGTGTAACAAACTTTAGTGGTGAGAAGCTGGAACTAGTTCCAAGCAAGAAAATGCCCTTTTTAGTAGTGGAAGGAAGTGCTTCTACCCAGATGAATTGAATGGGAGAGAGGTGGGAGTTTTAAGTTATTTCATGGTTAAGTTTTAAGGCCTGCTCTTATGAGAGCCTGCAGAAGGAGGTGAGGGGCTGTATCTCAGGTATCCTGGAGTAAATCTGTTTTTTTGAGTCAAACTCATCTTCACTCGTGGCTGTAGCTGCCTTTCCAGGGAAGTGGAAATTTTATAATGATAACTTACCTTAACAGTATTTGCCAGAGCTGGTGGGTTGTCTCCTCAATGCTCTGAAAGTACAACCTGTAAGACCTGGTTGACACTGACTACCTGTCACTTGGAGAAATAATTGTGACTAAGCAGACTGGAGGGGTTCTCAGAGGCAGGATGTTGAGATTAGCTAACCTCATGGTTTTAACTGGATCCCAGCTCCAAGGTCACTTCCAATCTGGAACAGCATCGACATTGACAAGGAGAGCTGGGCACCTGTGCCAGGGAGATAATTAGGTACAGATTGGTTGAACACAAGATGTAGGTAAGGTTGTGCTGGGATGCATCATGTGTGATGTATGAACACTAACACAAGCCAGCAGTGCATTCTTGCAACCAATGCCACTTGGGGCTTGTCTTGGTTTGGAAAGACAGGTATCTACCAGGGAAACTGGAGTTTCCCTGAGAATGGAGAATGTAACCCCCACCCGCCAAAAAGTATAATTTTGCAATCAAGGGCTTTCAGGCAAAGATTTTGGGAATAGGAATAACAGTTCTTTACTAAGAATATTAACAATACAAATATAGTAAAAAAAAANTATCCAAAGGTGGCAGTCCTCTCGCCCACAGATGAAAATAGAATACACATATTTGGTTCCACAACCCAGGACAAGGCTGTGAGGAGGAGTGCTGTCAGCTGGTGAGGGAAGGGACCCTCCCCTCTATTCAGCACTGGTGGAACACTTCGGAAGTGCTGGGACCTGTTCTGGACACCCCAGTAGAGGGGAGGCGTGGATGTACTGGAGCGAGTCCAGTGAAGGACCATGAAGGGATTGACATCTGCTGTATGAGAGGCTGTAAATACCTGATGAGGGGAGTAAGGGCAAAGGAATCAGGTGCTTCTCAGCATTGCCCAGTGGCTCGACAAGAAGCAATGGACACACTCTGAAATACAGGAAATTCCATTTAAACATAAAAAAAGACTTGTTACTGTGCAGGCAATCAAAGACAAGAAGTTTGCCCAAGGAGGCTGAGGAATCTCTATCCTTGGAGATGCTCTAAAATGTGACTGGACAGGGTCCTGAACAACCTACCCTAGCTGACCCTGCTTGAGCAAGTGGGTATTGGCTCAGACAATATTGAGAGATCCCTGGGACCTCAGATATTCTGTGATTCTGCAATATCAGAATACATATTATGGACAAGGAATGCTGGAGCTGATGACACTGGTCCTACAAAGACAGCATGTCATTTAAATTCTCATGTATGCATATCTCATGTATGTATATTTTCATTATGACTTTTAGTGTGGCATCAACACTCAACAGCTGTTGATTAGCCCCGTTACTTCTTATGAGCTTCTTTTGGCATGCTCTATTGCATTTTAGGACTCAGTCCCAGATCTAGATATTTGGTTCTGGTTTTGGTTTCCAGGTGCATGAGCTTGCATTTGTGATCACATCTGAATTAACAAAACTGGATGATTTTTTAATGTCAATAATTGATCAGTCAGTCTGTATAATAGAACTGTTACCTTTAATGTTTTTCACATTAGCAGCAATTTGTGTGACATATTGCATACTTTATATACAGTGATGCAGTTCTCATCAAGGGCATTGATAAATGTATGAAAATGAAAAAATTTGTACCCAAAAGATTCTTCCATAAGTTTGAAAAATATGCAATCCCTTGAAATGAAAATACTTCAGCTATAGTGCATTTTTAAGACCTAATTGTTAACCAGTTTTTAAAATTAATATGTATTACGCCACATTGATTTTGTTTATTGTTGTTTTTTAATGCAAGATTGTGTCAAATATTTGGCAAAGACACTATTTCAGCCACAATCTTCATTATCAGTCTAATGGTTAATCTCATTAAAACAGTATCAAATTTGTTTGGCAGGCTGGGTTCCTGGGAAATTGTGTCGACTGACGTTAATAAACCCGTAATCTGTTAATTCCTTCATTAGTATCCCACATCAGCATTTCTGTTCGTTTGCTTGATGACACTTGCTAGCTAAAGCTGCCTGTAGTTACCCAAGTGATTATATTTATTGCCTGAAAAGGCTGGTTCAACATTAACTTTTTCTATACAAGGTCTGAAATTCAAATTACCACCATGCCATTGCCAAGGGCCCTGACAGCAGAAGCGCAGGATTGCCGAGCAGACCATTTTTTTCTTCGGTTTCTTAACCTTTCTCCACCTCTTTAAGGGCGACGAAGGGTTTTTGTCTCTCTTCCTGGCTCGCCGACCCGGAGCTGCGGGCGCCCGGTCCCGGCGGGGCGGCGGGCGCAATAGCGCGGCGATGCTCTAGATGGGGCTTCAGCACCGGCGGAGGGAGAGAGTAAAACCGGCCCTAAAAGGCGATGGAGAGGTTGGAAACAGCGCCGTCCCGCTTTTAAATTCGTCCTTCTTCCTTTCATCCAATTGCCTTTTTTCACAAGGGCTTGCTAGTAACTAGAGGCATCCCTAAAAGATGGAAGCTGGAGCCAGTGTTGTTTAATGTCTTTATTATTGAGCTGGCCAGGGCATGGAGTTTGTTGGGTCTTGGTGTTTATATTCCCACTCCTGAGGTTCGGCTCTTGGGCTGGGGGCACATTCCGTGCCTGTGCAGACAAGAGTGCTGTGAAGGGAGTGCAGCCGGGGCCAACCCTTTGCCATTGGCAGCTGCTTTCAGCTGCGTGTTTTGTGCTGAGGGCACTGCCCTGCAGATGGGACCTCAGCTGATGCACGGGCAGCACCGTGGCTGTGGAGCAGCCTGGTGACCGCGGCGTCTGGGCTGAAGCCATCACCGCCCCAGCCCGGCCCTGCTGGCTCTGCAGGCGCTGCAGCGCTGACCTCAGCCAGTGGGGCTCTGCAGACTCCAATGTCACCCTTGGGGACACAGTAACCCCATGAGGCAAGTGTTGGCCAGGACGCAGTTCTCCAGAGAAAGCCCTGGGATCCTAGTGATGAACATGACTCAGCAATGTGCCTTGGGATGTCCAGGACAAGAAAAACATTTAAAACCTGGATTGAGCAAGCCAGTGAGGAGCTGGAACACAGGATATTCAACGGGAGGCTGAGGCTGCTGGGTTTGCTCAGCCTGCAGAAGAGATGCTACAGGGAGAACTTAGTGCTGTCTGCTGTTACCTGCTGGGAGGGTGTGGGGAATATTTATCCACACTCTTCCTGAGGTGTCCAGTGGAAGGATGAGAGGCAGCTGAGTGCACATTGCAACATGGGGCATTCTGACCAGATGGTAGGAAAATATTGTTCACCACGAGGTTGGTCAAACACTGAAGAAGGATGCCCAGAAAGGTTTTAGAGTCTTCAGCTTTGGAGATGTTAAGACCTTAATTGGACGCAGCCCCAGGCAACCCAATGTAGCTGCCCCTACTTTGAGCAGCTTGTCTGACTGATGGCCTCCATAAGTCCCTTCAAAACATGTTAGTCTGTAATGCATTCTGAAATGGTGTTGCTGTTTCCAAGCCAGGAGTGTGCCCTGGCCTGTGCTGCCTCCCAAAGCATGCACAGGGATCATTGTGGAGAGTGCTAGCTGAACCATGAATGCCATGGCACTGGCTGTGGTCACATTTTCACAGGGAAGGAGACAGAGTTACAGTTCTGAAGTAGTAAGTAAACACAGTTTCCTAAAATATAAATTCAGAAAATAAAACCACCTTTTTATTCTCATGCAAGTGCTGTTAGCTTGTTCATTCTGTTCATCTGATTCATGACAATAGTTAAAAATGTGAAATCCTGATCCTTCTCAGGCTGTATTCTGGACAGGGATCATCCATGGCTTGTACACACCAGTACAACTAAATACAGATATCTTTTCATAAGCAGAGATATTTCCTTTGTACTTTTGTAGATTGAAACCTCTTTTCAGGAAATTGAAATTTCAGAACCGAACTTAAGTTCTTAACATTTGACTGATTTCCTGTAATAATACATTTAGCTAATTATTAATTCCTTATTCATGTTTAAGATCTATTAGTCTCAAGATTTATGAAACATAATGACTTTAAGGATTTCTCAGTTTTTCACATACAGAAGACAGTATTTACTTTATATGTATTTTTAAGCAGGTTTTCTGGAGAAACTGAGGAAGCTGAGAATCTTTCCTGCACCTTCCAAGTTCACAGTGGGGAGAATGTAAAGCAAAGGAAGTGAAAATGCCCTGCCATCAGCCTTTCTCTGTTTAATCTATTAGCCACTCAGCTGTATAATGTATTATCTGTCACACAGCGATAAGCAGCTTAGCTCTCTGAGATCATATTAAATATGTTCGGTTTAGCCTAATTCTGCAGCGCTCCATGAGGAGACACACTGATGTCCACCTGGAGTGGAACCCTTTTGAAGCCGGTGCAGCTCTACACAGGGATGGGACCCTCTTCCATGGCTCATGGCCTTGAAGGAGAATATTCTGTCTTCCTTCTTTTCTAAAACCCTTTCTTCAGTTCCTGTTCAGGCACTTTGAGGAATGAAATATTCAAGTGAGCCCATGCCCTAGAAAACAAAAATATCCCTGTCGCAGATCATCCAGAAGTTTATAGGTTAGAACTGCCTTGATCTTGTTTAACAAGCTCTGCTGGAAAAATATGTTTTAAAAAGAACTCCTACCCTGCATTTTCCATACTTTAAAATTACATCTGTTTTATATTTTGTTAATAGTTCATTGAAAGTTTGACATCACATCTACTCCCTATATTGTCTTTAATTACTTCTAAAATCCATGTCACCTTGAAAAAAAACCCTGAAGCCTGCTGAAAGTCCTGACAATAATACATAGGTAAGTTAGCAGTCTTTGCCTTTTTTGCCACCTGAGGTTGATGGGATAAAGACTGTATAATGACAGATCCTCTCAGCCCTTTCTCCAGAGTGACTCCAAGTGTTCTTGGCACGGGTGCATGGACTCCTTGGCTGTTCAGGAAGCTCCATCTGCAGCTCAGTGATCACAAGCTGGATTTTAACCAATAGATATAAATAGATTTGATGGAGATGATGAATGTGATAGTCATCCCTAGACAATCACTGCCAAGAAAACCGCAGTATTATTAAAAAAAAAAAAAATCCAAAATGTTTGGCTTTTTTGGAGGGGCAGAAGGGGGGCAAACTGAGCTAGAAAGCAGCAGTTAAGGCAGATGTAGAGCTTAAAAATAGTATTAACTGATATTAATGTTAACTAAATATAATAAATACAGCATTGGCTAAAATACCAATACTGGTAGGTGACCCTGAACTAAGAATTAGCTAACACTGCTTGTAGTAGGAAAAGTAGAATGAGCTTTTTTTTGAAAAGCTTTTTAAAAAAGTTTCTGCTTTTTTATCTTGACATTTCTGTTCATTCTTTGCATATTTTAAAACACAATTACAGCCTTCAATTCATCAGTTTTAAAAAAAGGCTGCTACTCAGGCTTTTCCTTATAAATTCTAGAATGGCTATTTTAAGGGTATTGCATGTACTCCTTTTGGTGGGAAATTACATTCAACACTGGAGTTAAAGGTCATATGACCTCACACAAGATGGGTGCCAGTGCTGAGAAAACTGAATAGACTGGCACAATTTCCACAGGATTTAAAATTAACCTCATTGGATGATTGGCTTACATTTCTAATCCGATATATCAGGCTAAATATAGACTTTGAAGACAATTTCTATCCATGCAAATAATCACTGCAGGCGAAAAATGAGTAAAAATTTAAATGAAGAGAGAAAAATACTAAATTAAATTATAGACAAACTGCCATCTTGCTAGAATATTGACCGGAAACTGCACATACAAAAGGTTCCTGCAAGGAAGAGAAGGCAAAAGGAGAAAAAAAATAAAGAGCAAAATTATTAATTTTGGATATATATTTATAAAGGGAGATTTTCTGATGCTGTCAGCAATTTCTGTCAAAGATATACTTTCAGAGGCATCACTGTCGACTTTCAAACATTTCATGTTTTATTACTGCATTTCAATCATTAACTATGAATGATGTCCCTGAATGATCTGCAGGAGCTATGAATCATTCATTATTACTAAAACAATCTTTTTTTTTCTTTGCAAAAAAAAAATAGCAAAAGGACAGCAAAACCTTTAGAAAAGAACTATTATTTTAGGAAAGGCTACAAATCAGTACTGCAAAAAACTCCAAGGTCACAGAAGGGAACAGAGAGTGGGGAGCTGAGATTAAGACTGTATGCAGGACTGCTTTTCTTGCTGTTGTTTTTTCTTCCTCTAGTCTCCTGAATTCATGAAGAATATAAATATAAAATATATTATGTCGGTGGATGTAACTTGAATTTAGTAAGTCCATACTAATATTCTGTAGATAAGAGAGATGCTTCTGTGCAAGAACCATCTCTATGGCACTAAACCCATTTAGAAATGGTCTTTCCTTTCCCATATTAAAGCAGGTCATGAATATCCATGTGACAAACACACAAAAAAAAATTTGCTTCACTGACAAAAGTTCCTATCTGTGTTGGAATTCAGCAAGTTCCAGACATAGGAGAAATATTATAACCCAGTTTACTTGGTTTTATTTGTTAGTGTAACTTGTACCAAGAAATATAAATAGCCCTTAGTTCCTGGGGAAGCTCACAGCACTGTTTTTGATCAGTCTCATGAGAAATTTACTCTGGATACTTTAAAGGTTTATTCTTAATACATGAATTCCAGCCTGTGAGAGAAACTGTATCTTCAGCCATGACCTTCATTATATCCTAGGCCCATAAAAATCATTCTCATTGGTTCAACATCTGTGTTGAACCAGACACAATTCCAGACTAAGAGGTAGTGCAACCCAGCCTTGGGAGTGGCAGCAACATGGAGACAGTGTGAAGATACCACAGATAAAGCTGAATCCAAGTAAAATGGAGATGTCTGTTGGTATGAAGACCATGCTTAACATTTATTTACGGCTTGTCATGCTTAATGGCTACATTGCAGAAAGTGACAAAATTGAAAGATCCTAAAAGAAATATTGCAAGAGAGACTGTCTCTAAAAGTTGCTTTCAAGAAGACATGCAAGATTCATATGATTCTCTGATTTTCTGTCTGCTGCAGCTAGGTTGGCTGCTAAAATCAGAACTAAGACAGATTTCTCTAGGCCCATGTCTCACCACATGCAATAAAATGCTTGTAAGGCCCTTGCCTGTCATATTCTAAAAAGAAGTCTGGTCTTGCTTTCATGATAATTCACAGTTGTCTCACAGCCTGAATCTGCAACCCATCTTGTGGAGTATCTGTCTTTCATGCAGACAGTCCCATTTATTTCACTGAATACTACTTGTCTGAGTGGGGTCTACTCAATGGGAATAAGAACTGCAGCTGCAGGCTTTAGTGACTCAATGGGAAACTGAAATGAAAGGCTTGGACTGGCTCTGTGGGTATATGAAACAATATTTTTCTCTTCAGTCAAGCCTCCCATGAGGTCTTCGCTGAACCCTTGGTAGTCTTTGAACCGCTGATGATGTGAGGAGGAAACCCTCCCATTGGCCTCCAGGTCAGCCTATTATGTACTTCAGAAACTCAGAGGATGGGTCTGTTGTATGTCCTATTATCTAGACTCCATTTAAAATGTTTGCTTCCAATTATGACGCTATTGTGTTGAGTTTAATATTCCTCAGATTTTCCTAAACTTTAGTTATCATCATTAAAAAGTCAAAGTTATCTCCTGTTGTTTTAAATAGGACTGGTTGGGGGGTGGAGGGGGTTTACATGTTGAAAGTAGACATCATATATATTCACCCACTTAGGGTCTGATAGAGCTTTTTATCATATTTGTCCATTTGTGGACAAGTTGTGGTCAAAAGACAACTTCCTGTGTACAAATAAGGAAATTTCAACAAGTAAGGTTTTTAAAATACTGTAGCTTCTTTTTCAGGAATTATCTAAGAGCAGCCTATGCTGACCATGACTAAAATAGGTTATGACTGAGACAGGTCTGCTGTCAAAATAGGTTTAGCAGCATAGTTCCTTGGTCATACCTTCATTAGTTATTTTGTATCTGCTATTCTGAAAGTAATTTTAGTTCAGTCTAGCTGCATTTAGAAAAAATCAATGGCAGCTTTGACATGCTTACCCTTGCTGTGCCATTAGCAGAGCAGCAGACTTGACCCTGCTGACTGCATGATGTCTGTTGCTTAGTGAAATAGAAAGTATATATCTTGAGAAGATGGTTTTGATGAATTGACAAAATAATATTTCTTGCAGCAAGATTAATTTTGCTAACCTCTCATAGCTTCTCATTTTGATCAAGCCATGCTTGTTTTACAGATTTCCTATGAAGACCAGTTGTGTGTCTTTCATCATCCTTTTCTAGTTAATTAAAAAAACTCAAACAAATGGGGCTGTATTAGTTTTTTGTTCTTACCATCCAATTCATGCTCTGACTACTCTGGAAGCTGGCATAAGCTGAGCCTTCACTGACAAAATTCATACATACTTATTGTGTGAACCAGCAGTTCTCCCAGTGGAAAAACATGGATGCAAAAAATGTAATTCCTTTTCTGCAATGAAGAGATGGTAAGGTCAAATGTGGCCAGGGGTAGCAGTACTGAGTTTTGTAGTTGACTTTTGGGAAGCGCTAAAAATTCCACTTAGCATTTTCATCACTTTACATTTTACAACTGAACAACAGTTGCAGGTTAATTAGCCCTCTATGGAAAACATTACTTTCCAATTGCTACCTCCGCAGTACCTTTATAGCAGAGGAAAATAAATCTTAGGCAGCTCTGAGACAGAGTAGCAGCTGCACCAAAGATTTGATTAGGGAAAACATTATGCAGAACACAGGACATAGAAATGCAAAATGTAACAAACTTTATTCTACAAATCTAAAAGGAATAAACAAATATTAGCAAACTTTGCAGGTTTACACTACCAAAGAATATAAAATGTATATCTACTTTGACAGGCAGGTCCATGTTTAGTTGAAAACAGTTTGGGTTGAGACTTGTAAGGCGATGCGTGGAAGGACATGAATGATTTCTCTACCCATCACCTGACACACTGTGTGGTTTCTCATTTATTTGGTTGTCTTTTTGTTTGCCTTACATTGCCTCCTACATGTTCCTTTGTTCAGTGTATTGGTTGCACAGATTGTGTCTATGCTAACCTGATGGTGCCAGGCCAGGCACCTTGTTTCTATTCTGTGTGCTCCTGTTCTGAATCCACATCTCTTCAGCTTCTGTCCAGGCAGTAAAGGGTCATCTTGGTTCAAACAGCCTATGACATTGCAATCACTTCCCATGTAGTTCAATACAGCCTGTCTGCAGCACAGGCTTAGTTACTGCTGCCACTCTCCTTTTCTGCCTTCTCCCTCTGACAGCTTCAGATCCCACTTGCTAGTCCCCTCCAGATTGGGCCATCCCATCTCCAGTTTGGGAAACAGGACCCATGTGATTTCTCCACTCTTTCATTCTCCTTGGCCTCTGCCCAAGAAGCCAACAATATCCGATGTCAGGGCATCACTCCCTGGTCCAGAAGAGTGCCAGCAGGTTGGCTGCAGCTGTCTGCACTGCTTCTATGGAGTTAAATGCATCCTGCTTGTGCTTCCTGTCTGTGGGGAAGGGCTCTGTGTCACCTTCTGCAGAGAGATGGGCTGCACCTGAGACAGGATAGGGGCTGGCAGACCACTACTAGGCCACCCATGCTGCAGGTGGGGACACCTTTGGCCTATGAGATGAGAATTAAAGATGGCCAGAGATTTTTTTTGATGGTTCCTAAAGATAGTCTCAAACTTGGGGCTAAGTACAGTCTTGTATCCCTTCAGTGGGAGAGTAGCTTCCATCTGTGGGCTTGAACCCATGCTTCACATGCAGAGCACACGTAATCCTTATCCTCAAATTTACATCAGCTTTCCATGTTTGAGGTGTTTCTCCACCCCTCTGTTCAGTGAAACATCTAAAAAAAACTCCAAAAAAACTATAAAAAAACCCCAACTATTCTTAGTTCATTTAGGGCATACATTTTAGGAAAGTTGCCAAAATTCTGTACTCAACTGCTCCTTATTCTCTGCAAGATTACTCTCTTTTTGTCCTTGCATATGTAAATATTATTGCCGACCCACTTCTGCATCCTGCAAGAAATTAGTCTTCTAAAGTGCCTTGTCAGAGTGAAAGTGAACAGATCTGGGAAAAGAGCTGAAAAAAAGCCAAAATGAATGTGGTAGATTGTTTTTCTAAGGGCTTGGCAGAAGGTCCCTCCTGGAAAGGGCTGGCAGGAATGTAAGGTTCCATGGCTGCTCTTGGAGTGCACTTTACATCTTGAGTACTTGCTAATTTATGTTTCATTGGAACTACAGATGGGGAAATGAATTTGTAGGGGCTTTCATCCCTCATCCCTCTGCAGTAATGTAATCTAGATTACTAGATTTGAACAACCTTTAGTAATCTAAAGGTTGTTCAAATTAGCAGAAATACAGATGCAAACCTACTGGACTTGACACTGTTGGGCCTGATTTGCTTGCAGTATCTTGTGCTGAAAGTGTAGACAGAGTACAAGAGGCTTGACACTGACTGAAACCTGCCTGAATTCCTGCTCCTCAGTCAGAGCCACCACCTTCAGTAACAGTGGATCGTTAAAGACAAAAGTAGAAAATTAACTCTAGAACTTCTTACATAATGTAGCTGGAAGTTTAAGGAATGATGACTGGTTTATATAGAACATGAAAGATATTTTAATCTTCAGGTTCAGTTGACTGAGCAAGTCAGATGACTGACCTATATCAGATGTGGAATTTCACAGGAAACTGTTTTTCTTTTCAAAGGTCCTTAGTATTGGGAATTCATGGAGGGAATCAAAGCAGCCACAGATACTAAAACTAATCACATTTTAACTAAAGAACAGGAGATTGTGACTTCAACTAAAGAGCAGCCACTGAGAAGAATGGACTCATACAGCTTTGTAATTATCAAAGTACATTTAGATTTAAGTGGCATGAAGGAAGGCTTACTTAAGATCTCTGGAATTTTAAACTTTTTTTTGTTTGTTTAGGTTTATTTTATTCTGTCATTTATAAAGAGATGGTACAGAAATAATTCTGAAATGAACAACAGCTGTACCTCTCTGCTCTCCTCAACATGCCACAAATTTGTAAATGCAAGAATCAAAAGTTTTCTCAAAATTGTTCCAGCTCAGTCTCTTCCCAAGAGCCTGCTTTACACATGGGCTTTGTCATAGCTTCAGAGTAATTCAAGTCAAAAGAGAAAGAGCTCTATCTTGGGATGTTATCTCTAAAATCTGATTGTGGGAAAAACTGAGAAATGCTCTGAATGTAAATCTAAGAAATGTTCTGGCTACAGTGAAGGTTCTAGAAAGAACAGAGTCTTGGATGAAACTGAGTTTGTTATTGAGAAATATCAATGATGAATAAAACATCCAAAAAAATTTTGTGAGTTATAGAGTGATTCTGATGAGGAGCTGCTTGATCTGTTGTGCGTGTAGAGGAGGATTCACAAGAATATGCACAGCCCAGAGCTGCAAGCATTTAAGAACAATGGAGAAAATGTGCCCTGGAGGTAGTTTCTGTGAATACAATGATACCTTAAAAATACAGTGGTTTCCAGGATGTATGCAGAGAGTTGGGCTCCAAGCAGCAGTGTTTTCAAGCTGTGTCTGGCCAAGACAGCTATCAACCACCACACTGAGTGCCATTACTCAACAAGTGAAACAGTCTTGTACTTACATTACATTATCTTGGCCATTTTGTAAGGTTTAGAGCCTTTAAGTTATCTTTCTCTGGTGTTCTGCAGTGCAAGAGCAGCTGATGATACTCTGGAGCTGTATTGAAGCTGGTTTTGCTACCCTTTAACTTTATTTTCTGCTCCCTACCACGACAGTCACATTTCTACCAGAAAAGATTGATCTGAACTGTCAGAGCTTTTAATGGCATTCTAAATCTGTTATTTTCAACATGTTTTGGTACTTGGAATTTTTAAAATGTGATAAAGACCTTTTTAGAAATTCATGTAGACTGTTGCAGAGTCCATGAGACTTCACTGCTTCTTAACAATGTTTCACGGAACCTAGAGAAATAATTGATTGGTACCAACAACCCACAGACCAGAAAACTAAAATGCCTCAGACAGACTGCTTCTTTCAGGTGGAAATAAAGCCACCTTAACAATTCTTTCAGTCCTGAACATAATTTTCTGTGTCTCCCATATTTTTATCGTATGCCTGTTGCATCTTACTATGCAATCATCTTTTATCATAACTAAAGTGTTCTTTGTGCAAAACTGTTCTTTTATATTTCTGTTTCCACATACTCATAAGACTTGGGTTTGTGTGTACTTTGTTACCTTAGCAGCAGTAAAGTTCTGTTTAATCTTCCGTGAAGATCTGGCATAACAATGAATCACTCTTACCGTGAAATCTTTAGAAACTACCTCTGCCCCCCATAAATTCACATTGTCTACTCCAGTCTTTCTGTACCTCCTGTAAACATGGGAAACTGCTCATAAATCACTTCAGCAATGTTTTTAATTCATTACATTTCTTCTACTTAACTAAAAGTTTATACCATTTTGTTTTCAAGCATCCAGAACTATACAATAGAGATGGAGTTAAAGGTGTGGCCTCAGGACATTTACCGGCAGCAGCTGCAGGACAAAGGGTGATATCCAGTCTTGACCTGTACACCACTTGAAAATGCAAAACATCACAGGGTGATGTCCAATAGGTTTTACACTCCACAAGGAGTGGTTCTCTGCTTAAGAGCCACGTAAAGGAAGATGGTGCTCTACAGGCTTTAAAATCTTCAGCTTCTCAGTGTAGTGTTTATTTTTCCTAACTTTCTGGATCTAACTTTTTCTAACTTTCTCCCACAATGAACTCACTTCATTATGTGTATGGAAAGATTCACAAAGGAGAGACATGAGAAAGCTGTCTGAATTTTTCAATTCCCATGTTGCATCAAAGTTGATACCAAAAAGTCCTAGGTGCAAAATTTTTAGCCCAAAATATTATGAATATACTTAAAAAATTGAGATTTACAAGAAAATTCATTGAAATACAGGCTGAGATTTTTCAAAATGTAACACAAAGAGTGTTTGAAAGGATGTTTTCATTAAATTGTTGCATTCATTATCAAGTTGAATGTGGGCACGGAGCCCTCTACTCTTTGAGGATTTCTCTAAATATGTATGGAATAAAGACACTGAAGCTTTGGCTAAAGCTGTGCCAAGTATGATAGAGGAAAGATCTTCGTGAGCTCTGGTACTTTAGTTCAATTTGAGTCTATCAACTCTGGCCATGAGTTTAGGGGCTCAGACTCTGTTTTGATGTTCCAGCTGTAGAACCTATGAACCCTAAGGCTGTAAAAACAAAAGAGGAACTCTAAAAACAATAAAAAAGAAAAATGTGAAGTGTCTTGTCTGTCATTTTTACCTCATAGCTTTTGACAATTTATGCTTATAAACATTTTCAAATGAACTGAAATGAAATTTGTTTTCCAGATTGGAAAGGAGACTGTATCTGTGGCTTTTGGAGCTACCAAAAAAGAAGATTCTTATAGGAAGAGGAAAGAATCTTAAAAAAATACCTTAGTTACAGTTTTTACAGTTCCATTAGAATTCTTAATTTTCTTATTTACAGCTCATGTTTTTTCCATATAATGCCATTGCCACATGCCTTCTCTGGGTTACTGGTTATGTGTCAAGCCTGTCTCTGAGATGTAGGAGCGTTCTCTTCTTCTATTTAGTGAGAGATAAAGATGTCCAGCACCCTTCAGAATCTTGCTTTTTATCTGCTTTGCAGTATTTATGAAATATATTAACAAGCAGAACTTATTATATTTTAAATCCATGTATTAGTGCTGTGAGTGAATCAGGTACAACCAGCTGCAGTGACTTGCCCTGATTTTATTTGTTTCATAGAATGAGACTATGGCCAAAACAGAATATTAAACCAAATGTTTTCTAGTAGTCAGTAAATAGAGAAATAAGCAGGAAGTAAGCACCTCAATCTTTTAAAGAAAACTTTGAGAAATGCAGGAAAAATTGTTGTCAAAAATAATCCTGCAGCATGAAGGAAATTCACTGAGTAAGGTAACAAGAGTTTTTCAACAAATTCCTATACTTACTCACCTATCACAAAATTTTAAGTAGTTTCTTGGTGTTGCCTTACAAACCAACATAAAAACAAGTTTGTCTCCTTTGCTGCTTTCCCTGGTCATTCAGCAGCAATTAAACAATAAACACTTGTCGTTCCCCTGTTTGTGGTTCCCATAGTAAAAGTTATGCTCAAGTGAAGACAGGAGCACTGAAGCCAGAAAATCTTAACCTTTGTACCTAAGTGCACTCCAATAAAGTTTACACTTTTTTTCTTTCAACAAGCACTTTAATGAAAGCAAAGTAATGCACACATCTCTGCAAGACTGGTACTTGAATCCCCATTTTAGGACTTTATATTCCTGATATTCCTGGAGCTGATATTAAGCTCCAGTCCAGAGGACAGTGAAATCAGTAGAAAGCTTTCCAGTGACTCCCACAAGATAAATGAAGCTCTAAGAAAGCACTGAGAGTTTTATGGCTCTTGCTAGGTACCTTCCTCAAGAAATTCAGGATTTCAAAATAAATAATCAATATTAAAATGTACAGCAAGCTTTAAGGATCTATTTAGCAGCAAGTCCAAGTCTGTGCTTAGTCTGAACAGTGGAAATTCACTGAGGGCAGTGGCAATGCAAAGGTGTGAAGGAGGATGACACAGCACACTTCATCATTGGGGTGAAATGATGTGAAGGGGAAATTTAGTCAGAGGGAATGAGCAACCATCTGGCTGCGTGCAGGGAAGTAAGAGGATGAGGATTGCGACTGTAGTAACATGTATAAGGTTGTCAGCTGTGTGGTTCTTGACTTTATTTAAAGGCAGGCTGCACCCTCACAGACCCAAAAGCTGATGAGGACTGAATTCCCCTTGGTGACTTGCAGATGAGCTGACTGAAGAGGGGTTATTTGGGGTTATCTGCTTATCCTGATGATTAATAACATCTGTTCCACAGCTGACACTACTGGGAACTGGGCATCCATACCAGGATGGATGGAAAATGGGAGCACTTCTTCGGGATATATGGCGTAGGACAGCCCTCTCACCCAGCGTAGCCCTCTCCTGCGTTGTCCCTGTTGCTTGCCTTGACAGGAATGCCTGTCCAAATCGGCTCATTTTCCACCCCTTTGCCGCAGTAAGAGGCGACCAAGGGGCCAGACCCGGCCCCAGCGGATCAGATTTGAAGGCTCCGTATGGGGTAGGAGGACCAGGAGCAGCCTGAGCTGGAGCGAGGAGCGGCCCTGGTGGCGGGGTGGGGGGAGCAATTTCAGGCGCTGTTCACCTCGACCTGCGGGCAGCGCACCTGGAGGGCGGCACAAGCCCCTCTCAGCCTCTCCCAGGGGCACGGTGGCAGCGGGCAGCCCCGAGCGCTGGGTCACGGCAGCTGGGGCGGGCAGGCTGCCGCATGCCTCCGTTTCCCCGGCGGCTGGGGGCGGGCGGGCTTCTTCCTTGCTCCCTCCTGGCTCCGTGCTAGGGCTGTCCCCGCCCGGGGAGGACTACAGCGCCCGTCGGTCCCTGCGCGCCGCCCACACACCCCCGCCTCTCGCCGCTACCGCTGCCTCCTGCCAGCCGGGAGCCGGACCCGGCTCGCCCGAGAGGGGCTGCGCT
>VWYO01001749.1:227509-244134 GCA_013400275.1 Rhadina sibilatrix | reverse complement strand
AAAAAAAAAAAAAAAAAAAAAAAAAAAAAAAAGAGCAGTGTCATTGTGACATAATTATTTTTCCAATCTCTCTAGACATACTTTGTTAAACTACTCTTTATTTTAAAATGGAAGGTTTATGTAGTCTCTTAAGTAAGCTTTTGTCTTGGCAAATATAATGAGCTAAATTCTTTGTGTATGACTCCTGTTGAAATCTTCAGAATACCCAGGTCAAATGATAGGCATTTGGCTGAAACATTCCTGGGAAATACACTGATTGTATACTCAGAAAAGGCTTTAGTTTCCATAAATATAACTTTATCTGAAAATTACTAGAGTATTTATTGGTCTCGATACTTGGTGTAATTTGTTTTGTGCTGAAGAAGATAAAAATATGCAATTGTCACACGTAATTCTAAGAGTCTAGTGCATAAAATATTTTGAGGGTCATTCCAAAGAATGAGAAATGGAAGTAATCAAAGCGTAATGATTTGTATAATGATACACATAAGAGTAATGTGAATTTTCCCTTCATTTGGTTTTGGAGTTCTCCCTGCAGCATCTTCCACACATCTGAAATTCTTAGACCCCCCAAGAGGTTAATTGTTGTAACTACTTTTTGTTTGTTTAATAAAACTTGTGACTACGAATGCTCCATGAGCATAAAATAATTCACAGATCCCAAAATGCAGTTGTTGAATGAGTGGAAACATTGGTCTTCAGTGTTTAGGGAAGCTGGACAGTGGGTTTACCCTGTAGGGACGCTGTGGAGAAGTTTCTGAAACTTTCTTGTGGGAAGGGAAGAGGGAGGCATTGTGCGTGTGGGTAAATTTCTAAATCACCTCGTGTTGTTTTAAGCATGCATTAGGCAGATTCAATTGAATTGCAATGAGAAGCCTCTGAATAGGCAGACAGGCATGTTTCTACAAGCCTTACTGTCTCCTGCTCTTTCTGACCTGAATTTCTACTTGTATTTGTAAGCTGTGTCTCGAATTCCAAGCACTTCTTTGTAGGGCTGGGGAGGCAGGCTTTGCTGCTCCTCCCTGATAAGGACAATCAATGTTCTTTTGTGCCTAAAAGAAATGTTACTTTAAAAGTAGCCTTTACTTTTCTCCCTCAGCAGTGCTTCACTGTTTTCAGGAAATAGTTTATGCCCATTTTTTTTTTTTTAACCAAATCGTTCGAAGGTGACTGTAATTTTCACTGTTTCACTTTCTCCAGTCTATCAATAAAAAAATTACACTTGTGCTACTGTACTACATACAGACTCATAGTTAAATGGTTTTCAGTGTTTTAAAGCAGCTTTACCTTTGTCAGGAAGCTGGTAGTATGAGCTAAGTAACTTTAAGTTTGGAATTCCTACAGTTATCTAGAAAAGCCAAACCAGAGAAGACTTCAGTCTTGGCGTTAAAAGGCTGAAGATCAGGTAAGGGGAATATCGTTGAAGAGCTGTTAAATAATGGAGAACCTTCAAACAACTGCCTCACTTGTACTTTTTCCTTTGTGGTATTAATTTACTGAAGCTTCATCTCTTGAGCTGAACGGATAGGAGAATTAGTGAAATAATGGCACAGCTGGTACAATCTACTCTGTGTGAGTAGTGAGATATGTAAAACACTTTCCCACTGTAGTTTTTGTGTGTTCACAAGATGAGAAAAACAGGTCACTGGAATGAATTCCTTTTAGTGCACAAAGGTAAATGCTGCTCAGCCACATTCTTCAGGAGAACATGTTTGGGAGGACAGGAAAGTTTGGGGAGGAACAGCAACAACCTGAAAAGAATAGACTTTTTTAAAAGACCAGAAGCTGGACTTTGACTCTTGCAACTGAAGAGGATTATGGATTTTTTACTAGGAAGCTTGATAAGATAGGTGCAGTTATAGTTAAATTGTTTCTATAGCAAATATTGGTTTTGTGAGACTAAAGCTCTCATTTTGATTAAGCGTATTATGGAGGTCAAATGAGTTGGATTTTTTGTTTCCTGGAATGACTTTAAATCACATTATAAAACATTGGAATGTCAGAATAATTATAGTCATGTTTGTTTGGTTCACGTGTTGTTGGGTAATCTAATGGAGACAAATACAGTGCTAGCATTCTTAAGGCTAAGCTGGTTTCTGATGGATGATGAATTTCAACTCCACCCTTGTTTGTAAAAAGTCATTGTAACTCAACCTTTCTCATAGCACTTCTCAGAAAGATTGTGCTTCTTGTTGGAGTTGTGGAATAAGCTAACTTAGAATATGTCACTTCCAGAATATCTACTATCTTTTCCACTTGTTTTTTTGCCTCTCTGCACCCCAAAAGCACCAGTCAAAACTGAAAGTGATTTGGTTGAGTGATACAAATGCTTTTTGAGAAAACAATGTTAGTTATGGTGGTCATTTGGAGGGATTTACAACTTGTTGCATATGATTTATGTAAGTTAAAAAAAAGTTTTGCAAATTATAAATATGATTTTTTAATATTTGAATTTCATAAAACCAGATCAGAGCAGCAGATAAGCTAGCTTTTCAGAAATGAAACAATAATCTTTATAGTTGGAAGTGATCCTGCAGTATTTACTTGGGAAGTGGCAGTATTTCAAGTGCTTAACCACAGTATTGTCTACATCTGTCAGCATGCTGAGGATATACCTGTTGGATTGGATCCTCAATGCCTGATTCATGAATCCCACCCACATGAACATCATACTGTGTCACTTCACCTGTTCAAGGTGGTGATGCTTTTGGCTGTGCACCTACAGAGCACTGGATACTAGAAGAAAAAAGCTGGATCCTTGGTCAGTCACTGGATACATCATATGTATCCACATCTTGGACATTAGCAATTATATTAGGTGCATAGGAGAGATCTGGAGACTTTCTGGATCTAGTCCCTTTGATGAACAAAATCAGTTCCTTCATTCTTCCTCAAGTTTCTTATTATCAGGTCAGGTGACCAATTTTCATTTTTGCTGGTTTCTGTCAGTCCTATTTTGCAGGGTTGTGGCAGGGAGAGCCTGAGAACTTCACTCATGACTGAATTCTGTGAGGCAGGGAGGTCAATGTTGAAGGCTTTAGCTGGTTTTCACCTTAAGGACTCACTGTCTGTGCATCTAGGTTTCAGGTCTGTATTCCAAATAAGTCTAAACTCTAGTTCCATTCTCCTGCCTTGTGATGGAGAGAGCTGTGAGCCTGTGAACAGCAGTTCAGATTGCTTAAGGAATGTGTTCAGGAGGGAGCTGAGTGTGAACTCTAGCCACAAGGATGCAGGTTGAATTTGTGTATGGTATTTAGTACCTAACTGTTGCACCATTCTTGTATGCTCTAGTGCTTTTCAAATATTTACATTTCTTCTTGGCAGATAGATCATGTCAGAAATAATGCTACTTTAAAGAACATGCTTTGGACTACACAGTGTCCTGTGCAGAAGGTTTGTTACCAACCTTTGATTACAATTAGCTGTAATAAAACTTCAAAGGAGGTATTGTTCTGACTGAGGTGAAGACTTTTCCCCTTTGTTTTTCTGTAGAGTACAGCAGTATGAACGTGCAAGTCCCCAAATGGACATACTTTACTGATGGTGACATGTTCTCCTTATTCTTCCACCCATATTGTTAAAGTCTAGAAATTCTTTTTGCTAACTCTGGTCATAGTGGCAGGGATTGCTGGATGTTGCATATAACTGAATTTGATTATAACTAATGAAAAAGAATATTAAAGTAAAAGCTAACTTGCATGCAATTTATTAGTACAAGTTACTTAGGAATGTTCAGAAATTGGGAACTGTGAAAAAATAGCATTTAAGGAAGTTCTATCTTGTATAAAATCAGTATAATTTTTGTGTTTATCAATCTGAGTGCTGCTTAGAGATAGAGAATTGTCACTGAGCTGGTAACCCAGAATTTTTACTAGCAAGTACTCTAAGGGCAGCAGCTTCCCCACCTGCAGCCTTGAGTGTTGACCCCCTCAGGGAGTCTGTCCAAAAGGAAATGCTGCAATCTTTGTTTTCCTTACAGTGTGGAAACTTGCTAAGAAGAGTAATAAACACAGAAACATACTACTCTGTGGAATATATTCCTAGTTGAAATCTACTGTATCCAAAAAAGCATGACTGTGTTCAAGTATGTCAGTGTTTTTTAACAGCTTAATTTTTTAATAAGTTTTACAGAAGATAGTTAACATTTCACAAGTCCCTTAAGTTGGCAAATTTTATTCCTTGGCAAGGTGAGGGGAAATATAGAAGTAGTGATGGTATTTCTTGCCTGTTAATGAAATTGGTCTGCAGATAGCTGCCAAAGCTCAGAAGAGCTTCTGAGTTCCTCAGTGGCCAAGATACTGTTTCCGTAAACTTCTCTCCTGGGGCTGATGTGTTATTTAGTTGGCACCCATTGGGTGGGCAGATTGATTCAGTTCAGAGACCTAAGTCACTGTTGCCTGTCATTTCTGGAAACACCAGATTTCAGTGTGTCTCATGTGGATGAGCAAAGGGCAACCTGATCTTCCAAGGAATGACTCAAAGTTGTTGGTGACTGAGCAGAAGCAGCGACTGAGATACAAATGTTGTACAGGCAATTCATTTGACATAGTTTGTCTTCTTGCAAGAGAATACGGACACAAAACTTCCTTTTTTGTCTTACGTGGGCTGTAGACCTCCATCTGTGAAGTATTTTGGGATGAAATCTTTTAATTCTTGGGTTTAATGCTGTGGCAGTCCTTCCATTCAGGTGTGCTACTTTAATGCAAGATATTTATCACCGTTCTGAGGGGGCTGACTCTAAAGCATGTGGGTCGTTTTGTGGTCATAAGAGCTACAGTGATGAGGAACCTACTCAAAACAAGTCATTTCTATCTCATTAGTGGGGGAAGGGAAAATCAATTTGATTTACATCAGTAAACAAGCTTATTTAGTCTAGATTTAATATTGTACTTCACTGTAATTGAATTTGGTACAAAGAGAAGGGGGTTACTGTCTTGCTAGCTGATTTCTGAAGAGACGTTCTTAGGAGATGCAGGTTGTTCAGGGGGTCAAGTGAATCATCAGTGACAGTATGCCCTTCTGTTCCTGCCCATCTGCCTTGGGTAGGAACAGACCTTGTCTTCAGAGTTAAGAGTTCCAGGATTTGTTATTGTTGGTTTTGCTGTTCTGTCCCTGGATAACTAATCTGCATCATTCCTACTAAGACGAAATGGGAAAACACAAGGTGTTTGTAATTTTACTGCAAGGAATAAACTTGCTGAAGTTAATGCCTGGGAGTGACATTTGCATATGCATCAACTTGCATTTTGTTTGAATATGCATTCATAGATATGTACTTTTGCATGCACACAAAAATATGGAGAGATACAAATATCCATATATAAATGTGGATATGTATATGTTTATGTATACATACTTGAACCTTTGAATCACTGATAGATGCTAATTATCCCTCAGTAAAAATAAACCACTGATTTTAGTATTCCCAGAAGAGAAATAACGTCCTGATGCTTTTAGGATGTTCAAGATATGTCAGCACCTGTTGGGGCCATGTCAAAAATGCCTGCTCCTTTATTGCAGCTGTGGATGTCTATCTTCAGTGTAAGCTAGAGTGCTGAAATCCTGGTGCTTGCTCACCTATCTCTATTATTCTATGTTGTTCCACGTGTCTGGTCTGTACTTACAAGCTTTATTTATGTACCTTACTTCAGCTAATGAGTTGTTTTGCAGAATACCAGAATAGTTATACCAACGTGAGGTACCCACCAATATGATTGTGCTGGCTAACGGGGACATACAGTGGAATAAAATCATTCCCTTCCTACCTAGGAAAAAGGTAACATTGGTGTAAACAATCTTACAGAGATTGCTGTCTGACAGGGATGGCAGGGGCATTTGAAGAAGACCTTAGTGCTGATAGCTTCAAAGTTGCTCTCCTGCCTGTTTCTGAGCTCCAGGACTGAACACCTGGCTGTATTCTGGCCTCCTCCCTCACAGCTGTGAGCATTTGCCTCCGTGGGTGCTCAGGTGGGTGGGTGATACATTGGCCCATGGAACCGAGCATCTGCAGCACCAGGCAATGTCTGGTTGTGCCACTGTCACAGGGGTAATGATCACTTATGGCAAGCTTCTGCTTGTGGCAAAGCCCTGAACAGCCACACTTTCTGGCTTTCTGAATGTCCCACCTCATGGGGTTGTTCCATTGCAAACTCTGCCAGCAGGGTTACCCTCAGAGCTTTTGTTTGTGAGAAGAGGCTTGAAATCATGAACTTGCACTTCATATTAAATGCAAATCAAAACACGATTGGCATGTTCCATTCACATATGCTAACATGCTTCCTCATTGGCTTTTAGATTTTTATGCTGTTACAAAAGGGCAGAATATTGTTTACCTTCATATGTTGGGAGGTGCAGCTTTTGTGCTTCTTTTCACCAGTCCGTGTAGCACAGGTCCTCTGAATTCACTGGATAGATCCCACTTGAAGCAAGAGAAAGTGACTCAGAAAAAAATTCATCAGAATTTAACAGTGGAAATTCTGTTAAAGCTTTCAGAAGTTTGTTTTGTTTCCTGGCATTTTCATATACTGCAGAGGATGATATTGGGTATTATCAGTGCTATTAAAACCTTTATACGTGATTATTTGGAACAATTTAATAGTGACATTACAAATCAAAGACTGGATTATTAATCTGTGTTTTTCAGAGAAAATCAAGTGAATTTTTGTGTGCCTTCATTTGAAAGGAGATTTCCTTTGATCTGATGAACAATAGAGCATCAGCAGCTGAAACCTGCCATTAAATTGCTGCAGGGTTAGTGAAATTATCATCCCTGTCCAATCTAAAGAAATGCAAATCAAGTATGCATTAAATCTTTGATCTGGATATGCATCTCCTAAGGTCAGATAGTCTTTCTGAAACATCTCTAGTTGAGTGATCTGATAGGTTTATGTAGAAACAGAGACAGGAATGGTATTTGAAGGATGCAGATAGCATCACATTCTTCAGTAGAAACTAACTAGGAAGTTAAAATTAGTTAGAAAAAGAGACACAAAACTAGTCTTTGATCGAAGAAGACAGCTGCTATGAAGGCCCTGATGTGCAAGCAGTCTCTTCCAGTTCAGTCAAACTGGCTTGCCTGCAGCAAGGTCTGTTTTCTAGTAAAGGTTCCCAGCGTGAGGCCCCAGGGAGGTCTGAAAGTCAGTGTGTTTATGCAGCGTGGTGTTCAGCAACACCTTTGGCTATGTGGAGGTGACTCCTGTTGACATTACAGGAGATGTGTCTGCAGTTTATGGGAGAGTAATCAGATGGCTGCTGTGTTTGGGGATGCACCTTGTCACTAAGAAATGGGTCTGTAGAACTATAAAATAAAAGAGAATTTACAGATACAGAGCTGCAAAAACGCACAAGCTACACAGATATAGTTGCATTTGTTGAAAGAGAAATAATGTTGACATTTATTAATAAGGTTAGAAATCTTGTTCTGCTCAATTGAGTCAAAGATAATTTTGTTACTGATCTGAATAATAGCAGTGGCAGTCAGCCCTGGTTTAGAAAATCTATCCTAGCCTTACAAAAACATGAGAAAATGTTGCAGTAATATAGTCCAATTTTATCTGAAATATGACATTTGTTTTGAACCACAAGCGCATTTTTCTGTTGCAGTTTCATATATGCAGGCTGAGAAAGCCTGTAACTATCTGTAAAAACTTAGCACAACGAATTCTGGGAAACTTGCACTGCTGTTATTTTAAAGTGCATTGTCAGGGGTGTGTATATCTGTAGTTGGCAGAGTGACACATCTGTGCTGTGTGGATAGTAACTGTCAGTAGAAAGTAGCGAAAGCATGGACAACTTTATTTCACAAGCTTGTGTTTGAAACTCTGCGGGCATGTTGGAATCATAGTATCTCTGCTCCTTTAAGGTGAGAAAACAAGTCTGTGCAAGCGTAGTCCTTCTTAAGGAAAAGCTAGATGTTTTTTCTAAGTGACCAAGGGGACTTATTCCCCCAAATTCATGGAAGAGGATTAGTACCTGTATGGGAATTATATGGCTGTGACCTTGTGTTTATTTAGGAACAGGATTCTGCATTAAACCCAGCATGCCACTGCTGGGCTAGACAGTACTGCAGTCCTCAAGCTTGCCTTAAACCCTCTGCCTTGCTGTCAGGAGACTGCTGCACGTGGCATCTCATGGATCCACCTTCTGCATCCACTGGCTTTGTTTCGGAAGTAACTGGAGCAACTGGAGTTGGTTGTACCTGGGTGTTGGGCCATGAACCCTGAGTGACAAAATAGAGAGGGTGCAGCTCATGGTTATGGTAGGAGATGGCCAGAATTGTATCTTGTGCTGACAGAACTAAGACCCCAGCCAGATGAAACAAGGCTAACTGCTTATTCTGTCTCCTGATGTTCTCCTGCTAGGTGTTCTTATCCATTCTGAGAGATAAATACTCCTATGTCACTGGGATTTGCTGCTTAAAGCTGATGAAAAGGAAGAAACATGACCTACTTTTTTTTTAGTGCTGAAAACTTTCTTTTATATCTCATTTGCAATAAATGCTGAAAATACAGCTGGGAGTGCTTTATTCATTGTGACAAAACAATGTGACTGATAAATACAGAGAACTAGCTCAAACACTTTCTGTGTTCTGCTGACTCACCTCATCACAAAAAAAAAAGTAAATTCTCTGTTTTCCTCTTAAAAGTTCAGGTGATAAACATGTTACGTAATAGGAAATGTGTGTGAATCTCTTGTTAGGGGAATTTTTTTTGTTTTTAAACTTTTATTTTTCTTCATAGAATTTAGAGTACAATGGAATATTTCAGATGGAAGTAACCTACAATGATCATCTAATCCAACTGCTTGACTACATCAGGGCTCACCAGAAGTTAATTAAAGCATATTATTAATGCCATTGTCTAAATGTGTCTTAAACAATGACAAGCTAGGAAACCTGTTCCAGTGTTTGACTTCCTGTGAAGAAAGGCTTCCTTATGACAAGTCTGAACCTCCTCTGACAAAGGCATTACACCCATCACTGGACACCAGGGAGAAGAGATGAGCGCCTCCACTTCCCCTCCTCAGCAAAGTGTAGGGAGTCATGAAGTCACTCCTCAGCCTCCCTTTCTCTACACTAGACAAGCCCAGGGCTCTCAGGTGCTCCTTACAGGACATTCCTTCCAGCTCCACACCAGCTTTGCTGCCTTCCTCTGGATGCATTCAAGGACCTTCACATTCTTCCTAAGCTGTGGGGCCCAGAGCTGCTCATGATACTTGAGGTGAAGCAGCACCAAGGCAGAATGCAGTGGGATAATCACCCCTCTGGAGTGGCTGGTGATGCTGTGCTTGGTGAACCCAAGGATGTGGGTTACCCTCTTGGCTGCCAGGGCACACTGCTGAATATCAGAGCATTTGCTTACTTTCCAAAACCTCCTTATAAGGCTGCTCTCTCTTTGGTGCTATTTCAGTGAAATTTAATCAGTTACCAAATATATAATGTTTTAGGAAAATACAGAAACAAAATGGATTAATCATGTTTTACTTCCCAGAATCATAGTTCTACCAAGCAAGTTGATGCACACAACAAAGAAACATCTCTAAATCCCTGTAGATTTTTAGCTGTAGCAGTTTTGGACTCCCATGTGGAAACTATCCACCCCTCTGCTTATTCTGCACAACTGTGAGACTGAAAGATCAACTTTCTGTTCATCTACGCAGGACTGAATTTCCAATAGTTTAGACTTGACAGTTCTCATCTACTTTGCTGAACTGGAACTTTGCTGGGGAGCAAAGAATATTCCTCAGAATCAAATAACTTGGAGTAATCAGAAGGAATAAACATTAATAAATGCAATATAGCATGGAGATCAGAGAACAACTTGCATTTAGTTAGTAGGTACTGAAAAGTAGTTGAAATTATAAGGATTGTACTTATCATACTTGCATTTATGTGTATGTCTTTTGAAAAGGAAGAGATATGCTGCTTGTTGAAAGGGTTTTTTTCGTGATGCAAAATATTTGCTATAAATATGTCACTTTGACAAAAGAGAGTAGTACGAGGAGGAGTTAAATGTAGAATGCCAAGCAGGAGATTTAAATTATTCTCTGACATCTTTAAAAGGTTTCTGCTGGAAAAATGCATGAAAATAACTCTTTTAAACTACTCTCTTGAACTGCTGAAACATATGGTAAATTGCAAACAAAAGCATCTATCTATTGGAAGAAGTTAGCTGCCCGCTAAGATTTGAATTGTTAGCTTTGTGAAACAGTAGTCTAGCCCTGCAGGATGTTTCCATCAGGAGAAGTTCTTGAGAGCTGAGGATATGTTTTATGAATCCCTGAGATCTTCCAGGCTGGTCAAAGTTTCTCCTGTCTCTTGTGCTAGCTGCCAAGATCCTCAACTTTGTTTAAAAGGAAAAAAAAAAAAAAAAAAATCCTAACACGTAATTCTAATAATTTTCACTTTTTGGCTCACTGTTGGCTGAGACATTCTTAAAATAAGATGAAGTTATCAGCAAGCTCTGGTAATCTACCCTCTGTTTTAGTTAGAGGTGAAGAACCATTGAAGAACCAACATGCTTTCCCAGTGTCCTCACAAGAAAATACCAATGACTAGGAAAGATCCTGTCATTCATTTCATCACAAGAAAATACCTATGACATGGAAAAAAAAAATCACCATTTCAAGCATGCATTTTATCAAATAGAAGTGTTTTCAGGATAGTGTAATTCCAAAGATTCTTCTGTAGGTTATAATCTAAACTGGCAGCAGGCTTTGCAAGCTCCCCTACTAGAACAACCAGCTTTGCATCCTGACCTTTAATGTGGCAGTCACCTGCTGCTTGCCAGGCTGGGCAGGGAATCTTCTGGCTATGTTACTCAGTCTGCATGGAGTCCTTTGGCTCTTAGTCTGTCTCACTGATTTGGAGCTGCCTGTACCCTCAGCAAGACTTCCAGGTTCTGGTTCAATTCCTGCTGCGCAATCTACAGATTTCACTTGGTTTTAGCCATTTTTTATTTCCACAGCAATGCTGTATTTTTCAGTTTAACATTGACACAATAGAAAAAAAAATCACATCCTTAATTGGAAGGTAGATCCAGCATCAATGGCATTCTTATTCATTTGATGAGGAAGCAGTGAGCCAAAATTTGGGGTTCAAAGCATCTGTTTTCCTACAGTCCATCAGAGATTCCTGTGTAAATGGATTTTCAACGCTGTTGAAAAGAACACATTGTTTCTACTGCAAGAAGAAAATTATAGAATCACTTACTTTATTTGTGTATATTGGTGGTAAGTCTTGTTTCCCAAAATACAGAAGGATTCAAAAGAAGTAGACTCGGGGATGACTTCAGAGGCTTTTGCAGCTGCACACATCACAAAGGCACCCTGTGTGGCACTGTCTCTAGATGATTCTTCTGTAGAACATTCTTTTTCCTTTCCTGGTCTTCCCCCTTTTTCTGTTTCTTCCATTTTTGTTTCTCCTTTTCCCTTTGTGCTTATTGAAACCATACCTAGTTCACTTGTGAGCAAACTCCCATCATCTCATTTTTAGCAGTGATAGTTGTATTTATACTTGCTAAAGAATTCTTTGTATTTCAGAATGTTACTCTGTTACTTGAACAGAGAGCAATGATTTCAGACAAACTGCCTTAAATAATAAACTTTTCCCCTCACCTTGTGATAAACATTTGTGCACACAGAAATAGATTTAAATGCATTTATCAGAGTGCAACATCTGGCTAGGAAAATATGAGGCTAGCAGGCATTGGGAATGGAGCAGTTAAACTGTCTTTGTAGCTTTATAGAAAATGTTTTCCTTTGCTGACTGCTTGTGATTAAGAATTTCTTAAAAACCAAACCTGTCTCAAATTTTAATTGCATTTCTTAAATACTGAATTCTTTTCAAAGTCACCATACAAACATTGCCAAGAGGTGTGCAGAGTCCTTGGCTAAGCAGTATCTCAGTAGCTCCCAGAGACCTGCAGACTGATTTTGCATAAAGCTGAACAGATTGCCCTCCCAGTTTAATAGTGTTTCATATTGTGTGTCCTTAATTATGTCTCTGTGTGCGAGCGGAAGGTTGCTCCCAGCAGGGCAGTGCTGGCTGCATGTGGCCACTGTTCACACACTGTTCTGTTTCTCTTCAGGTTGAAAAGTTCTGTGGTTAATTTTTAGGAAATTGACACTTTTTTTTTTTTTTTTTTGAGGATGAAGCATTCATGTGCTTCTAGCTCTTGGAGGCCGGTTATGAGAAGACAGTGTTTTCCTTCTGTCAGATGCAATGCGGTATTTGCTACGGCGAAGAGCCACTCACTTTTCTTTCAGAAATAGTTATGCAGTGCTGATTTTTGTTTATTTTTATTTTAAAATTTTCTTCTCTATTAACCTTCATCTCAGCTTCTCATCCTTTTTTTCATACGTACATAGGTGAATTGTATTTTCCTGTGCCAAGGACAATGAATTAATCACATGAACATTTGCAAAGTTCTGTCGCAGTGCTGCCATTTCACTGCACTAAAAATTTCCAGGGGTCAGTTATGCTCTCCTTTCCTAAGTCAGGCAAAGGAAAGAGAAATTTGGCAGAAAATCTCTGTCACTACTGGTCTCAAATGTAACAGGACCATGAGGATTTGCATTTCAAGCTTGTGAATGCATGAGATAGTTTTTATTGCTTCTTTATGAGATGAGAAACATAGTGGAAACATAAGAAGAGAATGTGTTAACACAGTTTAAAATTCTGTTCCTTTAATATGTTTAGAACTTGTATCTGTTAGAGCATAGTATCTCCTTATTATCTGAGAGTATATGTTAAGCCACCTCTGTGTAAGAAGTGAAGATAAGTAATCCTCTGCAGTAGCTATATTACGTCTGCATTTTACACTGCAACAGTCCCTTTTTGCATGACTTGTAAAGGCAAGGCTCACATATAATATTTTCAGTTGTGGGAGTGAGTTGAGCTTGTGTTTATGTAACCAAATGCTGCTTATGCAGTTCATATTTCAAATACCTGTACCTGGTCATGCTTCAGCCGCTGCTGAGCCATTTTCTTAGGATGCAGTTTTGTTCCTGATATAAACTGATGAGATTGTAGTGCTGACATTATTGATGCTCCTTCCCTTGTTCCCCTGGTTCCTGCATTATGCTTGTGTGAGGGAAGCTGCAGGAGCTACTTGGCAGGAGGGAGGAACATTGTGTCATCTCAGTGACAGCCAGCAGTGAGATCTGCTGAGTTGTATCATCAAACTGCACCATAAAGGTGCCCCTGCCAAATGCAATGCATTCAATTTTTGGCTGAGTCAGTGGGTGAATAACGTGGGTGATGCAGTACTGGAGTGAGGGCAGATGTGTGGAAAGAGTAACCAAATTAAAAAGGAAGGAAGAAAATTAGCAGGACCATCTCTATCTTTAGAGGCGCAGGTGTGCCAGGCTGTGAAACAAGTATTTGAGGTGAACTTAGACATGCATTCAATTTTTGTTTTTTAAATGTCAGGATTCTAAAATGTGCTTCTGGCCTGACAAAACAGCTTAGAGGATAACCTCATAAGGCTTTGTTCTCACTCACCATGTGTGGTCTGAATATTTTTTGGGGTGGCATTTTGTGTCAGAAAGATGGCTATTTGCTCTTGGGATCTGTCTGGAATGAGTGGACAGTTCAGGCTAGGCTTTCTGTTCCTTCAATTGAAAGAGGATGAGACTGTAAGACAGTCAGTGCTGCACATCTCAGCCAATGCACAGAGAGGTACCTGCTGTCATTCCCTCCACTTGCAGGCAGAAGGACAGAAACCCAGGGAGTGCCTTATCTTCAGAAGGTGGGGAGTAGAATCTGCAGTAGAGGACCAACCTTCACATCCACATTGTGCGCACCAGACACTCAGCAACATTCCTTCTATTGACACGGTGAAAAAACTTGAAACTGAGGATGTGTCTGGTTTGTCCCATTTGTATTAACTGGGCTAATGATAAAAGGCAGAGAAGGTCTCTTTAATCAAGGTACAGTTCCTACTAACATTGCAATTGGAGTCATCTTGCATATGGTGGAGTAGAAGTAATGTTTGTTTATCCTGTCTGAGTTAGGTAAATCCTGGACTACTGAGATTTTTGCAAGGTATTGGATATCTTGGTTAAAATAGTATAGAAATAGTATGAAATGCAGCTGACTTTTAGTAATGAAGAGACCACATGCTATGCTCCTCTGGTTCAGCAGCTGTCAGTAGGGAAGCCTTTCTAGGACAGGAGAACTTCTGAAAACAGGTTCAGGAAGCCTAGACAGACAAAAAAAAGAAGGAAACTGTCACTTCCTGGAAGTGATGAGAAGCTTCCAGGGAACTTTGGTTAGAGGATGTAATCTGATTTTTCTAAATTTCTGCTCCAACCTGGACATGATTTATAATGGTAACATTCACATTTTCTCATTCTGCTGCTAAATGAGCAATAACATTTCTATTGCTACTGGAGATCACTGTTCAGCTTAGCTGGGAGATCTGATATTAGTTGTGTGGGAAAGAGAAGGCTTAGAACAGAACAGTTTTTAGTCTGGGCAAAGATGTGGAAAGTGAAGTGGCTAAAGTGAGGTGGCTGAAGTTAGGTGAATTCTGAACAGAAGCAAGCAAATATTTCAAGTAAAGACAGTCAATTGTGGGAACAGTTTGCAGAGACCAGCTCTCTGTTATTATCAGTTCAGGAATGGAGCTTAGAGGGGAAAAGAAGTCTGAAGAAACCCTTTACTCCTAAGAGGAATTAAATCAGGGATGCTGAAAGTCAGAACAGATAATCCCAGTGGTCTCCCCTGGACTGGCCTGAGTATGTCTTTGAAATATCTCTCCATAGAAGTCTGAAAATGTATCCTCCTGTTACCTGTTGCAAATCAGTATAAAGAAATGAAAACTAGGACAGAAAGACAGAATACTTGAGCTACAATAGACTTCCCTCATAAATCGGGTTACTGATTAAGTGATTAGCTCATTTTAGCAGTTTTATATATCACAATGGACATCCTATTTTTGCTGCTTTTTAATCCTAATAAAGATACCAGCTCTGAATACAAGGATAAAATTGACTTGTCTCTGGGGATTTTTTCCTGTCTTAGTTTTGTGAATAGAAATATAGATTAACAATAAAACCAAACCCAGATAAATGATGTTCAGAAAAGAATTACCCTGCTAAAAATAGGGGATGCAAACGTTGGACTATAATAGCCAACCATTAACTCCATCAAAGTTTTCTCACTGCATTTAAAGGTAGATTAGGATCATATTACATAAAGACTTCCCTCTGAAACTTCACAGTGGATATTTGTTTTGAAGGTGTATTTTACAGTGCCTATTTTCACCCAAACTATTTTGATGCTGAAGCAGTCTGTCATGTAAGACTACAAATGCTTTCCCAAAGCGGTGTATGAATAGCCACAAACCAAGTTTTTCTGAACATGGTACCTCTGACAATGGAATTATTTTTTTCAGATTCCTTTCAGTTGCATCAAACTCGAGAAGCCTTGGAAGCGGCGAGATACTTTACAAAGAGTATTATCCACCTCTGTGGTTTGTCAAATGAGGATGCATTTTTCTCCACTGGGCTCTTGACAGGCTAAGGCGGAAGCGAGGACGGGCACTGCTCTTTGTGCCGTGTTGCCTTTGCTCCGTGCCTCCTGTGGCCAAACTCTGGGAGCTTTTCGGGCTCCGGGTAAGCACGGATGAGAACTGCAGGCAGGATTGTGAGGCTGACGCACTCCTGCGGCACAGATCCAGTTGCAGAGAGAGAGACAAAGGTCCTGTGGTTTTCTTGGGGAATAATCAGCTGGTTTCTGTTGTGGCAGATGCTCTGAGCATCCATCTTAAACAACAAGGCGTAATTTAATAGGATTTTAAATACAACTAATGCTCTTGTTTCAGTTTATAGGCCTGAATCAAATAAATTGGGGAGGAGAAAATGCTATTTTTTTGGCCTGAAATTTTCAAGCTATTTTGTTTGGGCTTATGCAGCTGGTACATCCACAGCTGATATCTCATACAGATGTCATGTGGAGAATTGTAACGCTTATGGCTAAAAAAACCCCAAAACCCCAATTTACTTCACTTCAACATCTTAATTAGTTTTATAAAAATAAAATGAGACATTAGGAAATCTGTGCTTGTGGGAGAATTATAATGGTGTGAACTGTAAAATAATAGGAATCTGACTAGATCTAAGTTGCTCAGTTTACAGGCTGCTGGGAGACAGCAGATGAAAACAGGTCCATGTGGATACAGCTGTACTGGTGCAGGTCCTGGCCCTGAGAGTGGAGCGCTCTGGTACTCTGGAACTGTTTGAAGAATAGTTGCTGACACAGTCAGCTCTGGCCAAGGCTAACTTAGAGTCTCACAAGCAGGCCCTGGCCGTGATTTAGATGTTACAGCATGCCAGGGATCATTCCAAGCAGCAGCTTTGAGAGGCTGCAGGTGCAATAGCTGTGGCCAGAGGATGCCAGTTGGCCTTGGGGCCAGAGGGCTGGCCCAGTTGCTCTGGAGTTTGCTCACTGCTCTGACCAGTGCAGGAGGGCATTTCATGTGAGTTTTAGCAGCACTTCACTAGAAGGAAATGACCTCTCCCACATATGATTTTAGACATCTCCTTTTTGTTTAACCACGTATTTAATATTTGCATTAAGACTACCTCAGTCTGTCTTTTTGTGCTCTTTTGCTGCTTCTTTT
>VWYO01001749.1:157786-227474 GCA_013400275.1 Rhadina sibilatrix | reverse complement strand
TTTTTTTTTTTTGAAAGACAGAGGAAAATATTTCTGTCTGTCACTTCTACACTTTGAATTTTTAGGGATGTAGTAAAAGGCATGTTGCCTTTGGTACCACCAGTGATGACAATGCAGTAATATTGCTGTTATTGGTAATGCATTACTTGCATATAAGTTTAGGAGCTGCCTTCTCTATAAAAAAGTGATTCTTTCACATATACCTAAAAAACTGTACCGGTGAGTGCAAATAAAGGAAAAAGAATCAGACCCCGTGACACAAATTTACTGTGCAGTCCACTTCTTAAGAAAGACAGTAATTGCTTCAAAGCTCTGTATTTGTAGTTTCTTGGGACGGCTGCTGCATTTCAAGGAAAGAAGAATTCCATCAGTATTGCTTTCAAAATTATGTATTTCTGTGAGGCATTTAGATAGATAGACTTGGTTATGTGACAGGAACAAGAAGCACATGCATTTTGAAAATCCTCTGATTTCCAAATAGTATCTAGGTCATATGATACCCACAGGCATGATTCACCCACCTGGGCTTTATGCCAGCCAGCAACTGCATGGATATGACACTCCAGGAATACTGTAAAATTATTAAAGCTGAATTTTTTTTTCAAATAACACTGTGATGATAGCTGTAAAAAATATGGCACATAATTTATAGTTCCTTTCTGAAAGTATTAATTTCATTAGGTTGATGCAAAAAGTACACAGGCTTTCATTTCAAAGGCTGCTGTCCTGATGTAAGTCCTATTTGAGGCAGAGGTTGTCTTTACCTAAGTGTATCTTCTTGAAGCCCAGCTAGCTCTTAAGGGCTGATCTTAATATCATAGAATTGCTAAGGTTGGAAAAGACCTCTGAGATCATTAAGTCAAACCAATCTTAACTACAGTGAAATAAAACCTGCCAGTGTTCTGCCTCTTTGTAAAAAGATGGTACTCTCTTTGAGAGGTAGAAACCCCATACATTTAATACAAACCTCGTGCTTTTTCTTTTTTTGCAAAAAAGTTCATTTTCAAGAGATGACATCATGCTTACTTTCAGGCATGTGTATTATCCTGACAGACACTCTTAGCTAAATATTCAACAAGCCTTGTTCAGTTAACTGTTGAACTGCATTTTAAAAAATGTGTAGGTGTCTAGAGAAACAAAAATGTGTGTAGCTGGGGTAGGTATTTTTCAGATGTACTGACATGGTCGTCTCAATCAACACTTTAGGATTAAATTCTTCTGGGACTTGACAGGTTATTTACCTTGCATTTTTAGGTGCCTGTGTACTTTAAAAATGTAGTCTCTAGTGTCTTTAAAATCCGACTGCCTCTTTTAACTTCTACTTCTGAAGAGACACTTATAGTTTACTTTTAAAAAATATCTTTAGAGAGTAAAGGCTGAAATTATCAAAGCTGAATTAAACAGGCAGCCTTATACAGTGGAGGTGAAGAAGTATAACCTATGCCAACATGTAAAGAAACATCGATGCTTAACTTTTGTGAACTTAAAACTGAAAAAAATATTTTCTCCTTTGACTTTCTGTGTTTGTGACTGGGATGGGAGAGCAGGAATGTTCTCAGACTTGTAAGCATGTCTGTGTTACGGGGGACTTGCTCTGACTCTAGTTTTTTTAATTTTCCTTCTTCCATCCAGATAAAGAAGAGGCAACAGGATGTGGTGAGGTTTCTAGAAGCCAATCGCATCGAGTTTGAAGAAGTGGATATCACCATGTCAGAGGAGAAGAGACAATGGATGTATAAAAATATTCCTGAGGACAGGCAGCCTGCACAAGGCAATCCACTGCCACCACAGATATTCAGTGATGATCGGTACTGTGGGGTAAGTAGCTGTTATGGTTCTCAGTGGACAATATATTAGTACACTCAGCTGGCCATCTAAAAAGGGGGCTTGCTGTTGGGCTTTCTCTACTAGAATCTGAATTGAAGGGGCAATAAGATCAGGTAATAATCATACAGGGAAAGTTCAGGTCATTCTTCTGTAAATCCTAGGACTGTCTAGGGGATTCCCTCCAGGAATGTAAAAATCAGAAATGTCACAAGCTTCATGCACAACCTGTTGATGGTAAAGTGCCAGGTGAGACCACTGTAAGCTGGAAATTTGTGGTAATCTTGCTGCTTGGGTCTAGCCCAAGCACAAAAATTCAGTAGGAAGTCTGTCTTTGGCACAGTAAACAAGAACACTGGGTAGATTGAGTTTTATTGTTATTGTAATTATGCTCCCTCTCTGCTACTGTCACGGTATAAATTTCATTTATGCTCAGAGTGTCTTTATGCAATCAGTGTTTAGGATAAATGAGCACTATTTGCTGTAAATCTGACCACAGGCTGATGGGTGGGCTGTTTTTTTGGTGTAAGCTTCTCCATCCACCAGTGCAAGCTGAAGCAGTAGCCTTTGATATGTACATCCAAAGTGGTTCTGACTTAGTCTCTGCAAGATTCAACTGTGCTGCTCAGGTCTGATGAGAGCTGTTGACTGCAGTGCAATTGTTAGCTTCATGCAGGAAGCATATAAAAGGTGATTTAGGATCCACTGCAACAAAGAGGTTGGGTATGATGCAGCAGCTAACTGGTTTCTTGACGCAAGAAACATCCTTCCCCATGTATTGGCCTTACTTGTTTACCTCAGTATAACTCTTATCTTCTTACTTCCAGGTAAGGTAAGTCAATCAAAGAAATGTATCTGGGACGTGGAAGGGATTATTACCCTCGCTTATGGATCAGCCCCTCACTTACAAATAACAACCTGTACATTGTTCTGTTTGATTTTAGTTTGCCTGGGAAATACAACATTTTAAGCTGTTGTTTCTTACTCTATCAGATTGCCTTTATAGAGTGTTTTAACTTAGTATTAGAAGTTGCTATTTGAAATTAGCAAGGCAGAAGATGTCATGCAACATGTGAGATGATCTCATTAATCTGTCTGCTGAGCTGATGGCCATTTTGGTTGAGCAGACTTAATCCTATTACTAGACTTCACTGTCTGCATGAACATCTTTAAAGAGCAAACATGCTTTGAAAGAAACTATACTTTCTAGGATGAAGGAGAAAGGATGTGCAGGATTTCCAACAGCCATGAGTTAACCTGCTGCATTAGTAAATGAAGTTCTTAGGTAATACAGTGGAGGTGAAACATTATGCAGAAGGCAAAAGAGGTCAGTGCTGGAAAGGGGGTAAAATATTACAATTAGATAAAAGTCAGCAAACCTTGCACATCTTGTCTCTCTGTCATTTCCACAGTGAGTGTTTTAATGTGTTTTTCTTGACATAAATAACTAAAGCATAATCTCTACTAAGTAACTTAAACTGAAAAAATACTGAGTTTTCTGTTAGTTCAGTTAGTGAAATTTGTAGCTTATAATTTCTGATTTGTGTCCAGGCAATTTTAAACCCATTTTTTTCTATTAAAAAACTCTGTCTGTTTTTCTGCATTCTACAGTCTTATCAGGAAACTTTCTATATACTTATTCTGGCTTATGCATTGTTGCTGACAATTCACACTTCCTTGTGACACAAACTGGTCCAGTCCATTGCTGTTCCTCTGAAAGTATGAGGGCTGGACAGTGCCAAGCAAAATAGGTACACTTTTCATTTTGGGGTGTTATTTCAATAGAAGTTCAAAAGCATATTGATGTCCATGACACAGTGTTACATTCATAGCTATACTGGTTTTTCTGTGTTAGTATTAGCATTAATAGTTTTGGGATATTTTTTGTCACTATTTTCTCTTAGTAAAAAAAAACTTCAGCAATGTTCACAAGGGGTTTATCTTGGGCTAGATTTTCCTGGCTAGGATATCACCATTTGAAATAATCACTTCTCAGAATGTAACTGCAGGCTAGACGAAGTTTGTCTTTAATGCTTTCAGTAAGTACCCAAAATGAATTTGTGTCAACCAGCTGAACATCTGGCAGCTCATGTAGGAGGGGAGAAAGGTACAAAAAGATGATCAGTGTTTACTGGTTCACAGAGTGTCTTGTACCACAGAGGGAGGGATTCTTCTAGTACCACGAGACAAACTCCATGGTTTGAAGTGTGAGCAAGACCTTGTGGTTTTTCTGAGTAATTGCAGATGCAATCATCAATCATTAATCATTAATCTATCTTCTCTTTTTCTCAGTCTTCTGAGATGCACTCCCCATTTTTCAGTAACAAGTTATGCTAAGAGATTTTGAAATAAAGTACTTGGCAAGAACAATTTTTATTTCCTGTGAACAAGATAAAAGCTGCAAGCACATGAAAACACAAATAATTTGACTGATAATCAAGTGCCAGTTTATAGCAGCAACAATATGATAATTTACATATTTTCATGACTACAGTCTGTTGTTTCATCTTAGTGATGTTGCTATAAAAGTATGTGTGAGAACAGAGTCTACCTTTCAGACAAATCAGATACATGATACACTTGATCCTGCTTTTCAAATTTGCAGTAGTGTGAATCTGAAATAAGTACAGTTATCTTGCTCTAGTTAGTGCTCTGTAAGAGTGAGGAGATGTTAGTGTCTAATGCATGTTTTTGGAGAAAACTCATGCACTTTGCAAAAAGAAAAGTGGGGTTAATTTGGAGGAGAGCCTTAATAGGATCTGGTAGGTTGTGTTGCATTTTTGGGCACTGAAATCAGTTCTGTCTTGCCCAGTTCCTCACAGAGCATATCTTCAGTTAGAATTAGTGGCTCCTGCTATAGTACTTTGACCTGCAGCTATGAAATGCAACTCAAATTGTGGATTATGTTCTCCCAAGAAAATAATCCCATACTGTCTTTCCCTGACACTGTTCTCCACGGCAGAGGGGCTTTACCCTCCTGATTTGCTTGATCGTGGCACATGTTTCACAGTCAGGATAACCTGTTCAGTGACTTCAGTGGTCAGCTCCACCCCTTGATCATGAGCCTGTCCCTATGTTGCATGTTCTCCTAGGTGTCCTGATGTGTCACAGGCCCACTGAGATTTGGTCACCTTGCCCTTACATTCCCAATCCAGGTCCACTGCAGCCATTTCAGTTCTGGTCTACCTGTTCCTTGTTTCCATGTTCTTCAGTGACATGGCTCTGAGGTATGTGAGTATCTACATAACATCCTTTTACCAGGTTCTCTGCCCAGGCAGCAGTGCCCCGCAGCAGCCCAGATATTTAAGCAGAAAGCCAGGAATGCTGGAATACTGAACATCTGAAATTAGGCCTGTGCCTCACATCACCCTCTTGAATTCTCCACAGCTGAGTACACAACTCTGCTTAGACTAGAGGTGATTCCTGAATCTTTCAGAAGACTGGAAATATCTACCTCCCAGTGAAACTGCACTCTTGTGAAGCTGCAAGTTAACACTTTGAACAGTGACAGTTTTATATGCAGAAATCTGCCATGGAAGGGGAATTGCCTGAAATTTAGGCCAACCAAAATTAAAAGGAAATCTGTCTCCAGGTGGGAATTTGAGCCAAAGGGAAAATATTTACATAGCAAGCTGACTCTTTTTCCCCCCTTTTTCTTTTTTCTTTTCCTGTGAAGCTATTTTTATAGTTTATGGTATGTCCTGATAGAGTGCCTAGTGGGCAGCAGTAGAGACAGAGATAGGTGATATTTATTGTCCCTCCCTGAAATGTAATGTATGGGTGTCAACTCCAAAAAAACAGCAAAAGCATGTAGATAAGAAAGAAATAAAATAGGCTGCTGAAAGGGGTGCAGTGTTCTTGGGAAACTATTCAGTGCACAGACAATTATTGTAGCCCTGATTTCTTTGCACTATAGTGTATCATTCTGTTCTGGGTTTTATTATGATTGTGAAAAGATGCATACATACCTTTTTTATAGGTGTCACATTACAAATAAGTAACTGCTCACTGATAAAAGAAAGAAGAGAATTTAACAAAACTGGCTAGACGCCACGTCAGATTTTTCTGCCCTGGCCTGTTTTTGGGGAGCTTGTTATTATTCTTGTGCCTACAGGTGCAGAGAGCTTGAACTCTGTCTCTAGATCTTTAAACAATGTGGCAGAATTCACCTTAGCATGCCTGCTGTAGTATGTTCACTTTAGGAGCTAGAGGAGTTGTGAGGCTAATTTGCTATCCAGCGAGTCTACATTTGATTCTCTACACCCTTGGAGCTATCTTATTGATTCACTTAGCAATTTTTTTGGTACGGGTCTGCTTTTAGAAGAGGGATAATTTTGCCAACTAGAAGTTAATGTGAATTGCTCAAAGGTCATGTAACAATTGTAAATGGTTAATGATGCTAAAACTTTATTGACTAACTGACTAACTATTTTTGCCATCAGAAGTAGAGTTTCCTGTATGGCAAATTTAAGCTCTGTGTGTGAAATTGTTCTTAATTACCTTTTACAATTGTATTGGAGCAGTTTTTGGCTCACAGGCATCCACAAACCCTAGGGTGAATGTGACTTGAGGCCAGTGATGTGAACTGTTTATCTTCCTGATTAAGGCCTTGTCTCAAGAAGGCAATATAGAAGACAGAGCTGGTGTTGTAAAACAACCCCTGCCCAAGAGCTCTTCTCCATTTTGGGAGGATTCTGTTCAGATCATTCACAAGGGCTAGTTATAACTTTCAGACTATGCCTATGCTTTTGCCATCCACTTCTCCGTTGCTTTTCTGTGTCCTGAGGAGATTTAGCTCTGTATAATATGTACTTTTTAAAGGGAAAGGTGGTACCACAGGCAGAGTGTAGAATAGCCAGCTTGCCCAGTCCCAAGGCTTAAAAAATAAACCTCAGCAACTAAGTAAAAATAAAACAGACCAAGAATTTTATCTTCCTCAGAGAAGTCAGGACTCATTTCAGTAATGTACTATATTGCTGCTGTTTACCCTGTAGTAGAGAAAGTACAGTCCTGTGGAGCACCACAGTTTTTATTTGGACTAAATAAACTTCATTAATAGCTGTTTTAAAGTGAAGTAGCAGGTATTTTGAAAATCATCCCTTCACATAAAGATGATAGGCATCAAAAACATCTCTGGAGATACTTTACTCTGCAGGCTTTTTGTTTCCTAAATATAATAATGTAGGGTGTTTGTGTATTTTAGAACATGTAAAAGGGACTGACATAAAATTAGAATTGTTACTTCTACAGGATATAGTAGAAAATACTGCACATATATTTTTAATTTTTATATTTATTACACTGATATTCTGCAAAACTTATGAGCAAGTATGATATAATTGTTAAAAATTTTGTTTGGAATCCTAATTCTCCTTTCCATGGAACAGAAACTTCCAGTTGTGCCATTCTTTCTTGAAAAAAAAACAGATTTTATTATTGAAGATGTTGGACTACTTTAACTAAAGTATTTTTAAAGGGCCAGTTCTAAGATAGAGGATAAATTATATATGAGGAAAGGCTAAGAAATCTTAATAAGTGGCAGTTATACTTTGAAGTCACAGAGTATTGCCCAGAATACAGATGTAGCAGTACTTTGGAACAATATCTAGAAAAGGCCAGGGCTGTTGTCAGAGAACAACCAGGATGAAATAAGTAATTGAATCCACTACTATACCACTTTTGTCCAAATTAAATTATGTGCATGCAGAGCTTCTGTGCAACATGGTCATTTTGTATCTTTTAGTCATTTCCTCATGTAACAGGCTGACTACCGTAATTAACTCCCTGATATTTCCATCTCTCCCTTTCTAAAAATCCTGTTGTGGTTTGATTTGCTAATATTGTTACCCAAACAATTTGTAAAATGACACAATGAGCTGGAAGGTGCACATAAGGTGGAAGTGACAGCTCTTACCATCCACAGTACTTACGGATTCTGCCACTAATCCCTCTGAATATTCCCCTACCCCAGGTGGGCACTAGGCTTGAGGTCTTCTGTGCTTGTCTAAGGCAAGCCCTGCTGCAGTTGGACTCCCTGCCTTGGAGGTGAGGGATATCAGTTTTTAGATAGTTGATGTCTGTGTACCCTGGCACCATTGCTGCATGAATGGCAAACATCACATCAGCCTGAGTTTGTCCTGTACTGTCCAAACAATAGAGCTGTGGCTGACATCTGCTCCCTTTTATTAAAGCCTTTGTTTCTGGAAGGCTACAGCTAAACAGATTACCAAAATAAACATCTGGCCTTTAGCAGAGGAGTAACAAGTTGCTTTGTAGAGTCAATTCTATAAGCTCTTTAAAAATCCTATGCAGAGATATTATCAGAAGGTTAGGTAATGAAAACTGTCATGTTTATCTTGTCCTGTGTTGTACAGACAAGATCTTCTTTTATTTGTATATTTATATAATATTAGAAGAGGCTCGCACATGCACACGCATTCGCCAAGGAGCGCTGTGCTGCGTAAGAGTTTTCCATTGTAATCCTAATCAGATCAGTAAATGAATGTCATCTGTTCTGGAGAGCTGAACTGCCCTTTTCGGGGAGGATGTTAACAGCTCATTCTCAATGGCCTACAGTATTAACTCAGTCAGCAGCAAAGTGCTCATTCAATGTGTTTAAATTATGAGTTCCTCACTGTTACTTGAAGGAGCAATTATGTCGCCCCTTTTAGAAGAATGGAGAGATCATAATCTTATATTAAAAATATTGACAAAGAGGAATAAATTTGAACAGCATGCCAATGGAGTAATCTATAAGTGTTGTCCAGTAATCATTGCACTTTAAAAATCTTTAGGAAAAGCTATGCAAGCTACATTTGGGTGGGTTTCTTGTTCTTCTGCTTCTTGGTGTGGTAAGCAATAAAGATTTGTCTGAGATGTTTTAACAAGCTCTCTCTTGTTGCCAACTAAAAGCAAACAGCAACAAAACCAACTCACTTGTTTAAAAAACTTACTGGAAAGAATTTTATTCACAGTTGCTGTCTTTGAAAGTTCATTAGATGTAATGTTCTCCTAATCTCAGTGCAGTAGTGAAGGTAAAATTGTTAATTGTAAATCTACTTTGTGTTAATGTTTTACTTTGGCCCAACACCTTCACACTTCTACTATGTTCCTTGAAGCCCAAATAATTATTTATGCTGATCTGCAGTACTGCCAATTTTAACTTTGGTGTGCAATAAATAGTTTCTCTTAGTAGTGACAGTGTTTATTTAAACAATCCTGAGTATACCTGCTTAACAAAATCCTGGGCCAAATTAATTATGGCAGTGTCCGTAATCACATCACTGCAGTGATCTGGTTTCCGAGCACCAGGAATACATCACACTTAAGGTCTCGTGATCATCACAGCTGGGATACAGCTAATGCTGTAGCCAGCTTGAGCTTTGTGAACACGGCTGTTGCTGTTGAGAGAAGAANCTAATGCTGTAGCCAGCTTGAGCTGTTGCTGTTGAGAGAAGAGCCTACTCTGGAAGTGGGATTTCTAAAGAGGAGAGAGTTCCCAAGGACCAGTGGTTTTCCTACTGGAGTAAGTTGGCATAAAACCCACATGAAGGCCAGAAGAACCTATCTGTGTCAGATTTCCTGGACGCTCGTCTAGTGTCTCAAAGACTAAGACTGATGTTAGTTTTCTGTAGCATTTGGGCGGGCAATGGATGGTTCTGGGGATTACTGAATAATGTAGACTTTAACAAAATTCTCCTGTCTTTGATTAATCTGGTTTCAAAGAGGTGCAAAGCAGCCACAGCATCTTTTATTTCCAGGACAAGCTGCCAAGATTCAAATTTTAAAAACAAAGCCATGGAAGTATGAGGCTTGGAGACTTGGGTTGTTTTGTGTTTTGGTTTCTTTTTTTTTTTTTCCCTTAATCATCATACTTAATGGACAACATCGCATGGCTTTGCTGATTATTTGGGGGTTGGAACCAGATGATCTTTGAGGTCCCTTCCAGNAAATTCTCCTGTCTTTGATTAATCTGGTTTCAAAGAGGTGCAAAGCAGCCACAGCATCTTTTATTTCCAGGACAAGCTGCCAAGATTCAAATTTTAAAAACAAAGCCATGGAAGTATGAGGCTTGGAGACTTGGGTTGTTTTGTGTTTTGGTTTCTTTTTTTTTTTCCCTTAATCATCATACTTAATGGACAACATCGCATGGCTTTGCTGATTATTTGGGGGTTGGAACCAGATGATCTTTGAGGTCCCTTCCAGCCCAAGTCATTCTATGATTCTGTAATCATTTTAAAACTTAGTGTATCATACACCTTAAGATTAGCATAAATGGCCTTACATTTCTGAGACTGAAGGTCCATCAAGCCCAGTTTTGTGCCAACAGTGGCCATAAGCCTAGGAAAGACCACAAACAAGTAAGATATAAAATGGCTGCATATTTTCCTTGTCTCTAGTTATTTTTCTGAAATAAATGTCACTTTAACATATTTAGTAATCCTTACTACATTTTTCCTTCATGAGCTTGAACCTTCTGGTGGAAACCTTTAGTATCTTCAGTATTGTCTTGGTTTGGAAAAGTAGGTATCTGCCAGGGAAAGCTGGAGTTTCCCTTGGAATGGAGAATGTAAACCTCCTTCCTCCAAATTATTATAATTTTGCAATTAAGGGCTTTCAGGCAAAGATTTGGGAATGGGAATAACAGTTCTTTACTAGGAATATTAACAATACAAATGTAGTAGTACAAGAAAAAACAAGCAAACAAACAAATCCTAAAAACCCTGACAGTCAGAAATACAACCTGACACCTGGTGTCAGGATGTTGGAAGCAGTCCAAAGTGAGTCCTCCTGGAGTGACAGATGTGGTTCTGTTGGAGCAGAGATGATCCTGTAAGAAAAGAGTCCAATGGTCGTGAGATGGGTCCGGTCTTCCTCTGGAAATCCAGTAGAAAACAGGATACCTGTTGTTCCTGAGTCTCAGTTTTTATCTAGGTAGGAATAGTTGGCTGACCCCCTCACTGGGTGGAGCATCTCACAGTGGCATGATGGAATGTGTCATGGCCTTGGTGAGCCTTAATGTCCCATCAGCAGAAGATATCCCCCTGGAGGGAGGACTGGTGGTGGAAGAGATAAGGAACACTGCCCCACCTGGTTTTAACAGCTGGCTCATAAACAGAAGGCACCCACCCTCTACCCCCTGGAGTTTGAAGAATGGATTATACAAGAGATAAAGAAAGTGTCTGCCTAACCGTTTTCAACAGACGGGAAAATAGAATAAACATATTTTTGGTTACATAACCCAAGACAAATGTACTCTGGAAATGCATTCTATGTGTCCATTAACACATCTAGTACCAAGCATCCTGCCACCACAGTGAGCTTCACAACCTTCCTAGCCTTCCTCCCATTACCCTCTGGGGTAACTTTGGTCCTGAAAACCTTTGCAGCCACAGCTTGTCTCTATATCCCAGTTAAAAGTCACTCAGCAGGAGCTGGGAATTCAAAGCAGAGCTTTAGGCCACACAAGGACAAGATTTTGTTTGTTTATAGGTGAGCTACAGGCAAGTAGCTCACCTACACTGGCTTCAGTTTATTTTCAACAAAGCAAAAGCTTATTAGGTCAGCTAATCCACTCCCTAGCAGCTCATTGAATATATTGAGTGCTGTAACTGTTGTGTTAAACCAGAAAGGCTGTATCCTGCTCAGGTTACATGGTGGGTGATGGACCTGCCACCAACTTTAAAAGTGAGGAACCATGCCTAAAGCTAGTTGTTACCCAGTTAAAAAGCCCTTTCTGCCTCAAAATAGCTTTTTACTTACCTTCTTTTACCTACTTATCCTCCTGTCCCTTCTTTATGCCTTTAAACCACTCTGAGATATATTTTTTCCTCCTAACTGGCATTTGTCTTTCTTGGTAGCATTTCATACCCTCAGTCATGGGAGTTATTGTCTGTATTTTTGGCTTTTCAACTTCTCCAGAGGGATTGAGCATCTCTGCATTGCTGATGATTCATATCCACTGTCTCCATGTCCTACTCGTTTTAGTACTCAGGTTTTAGTCAGTTTTAATCTGCTGATATTGCCAGAATTCCATGCATTAATGAAGTGTGATTAGCAGCTCTGGAAAGCACCAAGTTTCATAATTTAAAATGCTACAGTCAAAATTATATTTGTACACATAGTTGCCTTTTGAAGTGGGGCAGTGGGTAGCAGCTTGCCCTACTGGTATATTTTTAGGTTAACAGCTGCTCTCTGAGTGCCTCCCATTGACAATGGGAGCCACTTCCTTGCACAGGGGCAGGACAGCACTGCTCCACTGATCCCAACAAAGCCACAGCACTACCTGGGTAGAGCTGCTTGGAAGAGTGACAAAGAGGGAATCCCTGCCTTGTCAAAACCAGTGAATGGTGGCATTCTTCCTCTGTGAAATGCAGAATGTCCCATAGAGTTTTTCCAAATGGAGCCTGTTGGGTCATCAGTGGGTTGGGCTCCCACCTGGCTATGAAATTCTCATTTTCACTGAGCTTGTGATGTTTTCCTTCTTTAGCCTCCGCATCTATTGCTGGCAGCAATGTGACCTTCTTTATTGAGATAAGAATTTTTATGTCTTCACCCATGGATTTAATGTCTTTACATGTGGCCCAAATCTGCATAGAGTTCCTCTCCTTCTAATAGTAAGATCAAAGTCAGGGTGATTTTGGAGTATCTTTTATCTTGCTTGTGTTACAGGAAAAGCCAGGGATGCCCACTCAGGACAGAGCTATTGAGTCATTGAGATCATACTTCTCGATAATCTTTTAAGAAACTACCATACTAAAGTGATTTCTTAAAATTTTTATAGGACTATTATGCATTTTTGTAACATTTTTTGTTTCACATTTGAGTATTTTGAGATCATATGTTGTAATTGCAGACATCACTAGGAAAATTCTCCCATTTAAAATTTACTTCTACTTTATCTAAAAGTATGATGCTTTTTATCCCCCACTGCCCATGAAAGTAAGTGTCAATAGCATTTAAATACATTTTGCAATGCAGATATTTCAAAACATCATGGAGATTGCTTCCGGTGGATAATCTCTTGTGGTTCTTAAATATTCAGGTCCCTTTAAAAGGAATCAATCCACTGGGTTTTGTACTCTTTTAAACATAGACTTAGTATGTTTTTTCCACATTTTAACTGATTAACAAACCTTCATTCACTTATTGAAAAAACTGTGAAGGTTAAACAATGAGCTAAACTAAGTCAGAACTTGATAATTCTGAAAGTAAAATGATAACTAGTACTTGAAGTCAGTTTTTTATTATTAAGTGTTAAATTACTTTACAGAGGTTAGGTTAAACAGATGTTAACAGATTTTCACAGATGTTGGTGGATTAGCCAGTGTCAGAGCCAGGAGTACAGCCTTTTTTCTTATGACATTATTTTCAGTCTCTTAGTCCTTCCCTTCTTTCTTTTCTTACCAGTTTATTAACAAAGAGTGAAAAAAAACCCCATGGTCTTAGAGAAGTGATACTTCTATAGCTAATAGAATACTGGGATTAAGAGACTTCAGGAGAACCCCAGAACTTGGAAATGATGTTGAGAGATGACTCATCCAAACAAACACAGAACCTTCTTTGGACAAACTGCTGAGACAAAGAAATGTCTGGGGTTAGTGAAGATGGCCTGTGGTGCTTAGGAGGGAAGAGTATTCCTGGCGGGGACCCAAAAAGGTGGCTGCCAAAATAGCTGCGTGCCTGCAGGTTGGCTGCTGGTAGTTTACAGGGCTGTAATGGCATCTTCAGGCAATTTAGGCCAGCCCTGATATTAAAGGAAGGGTCCTTCTCACTGTAGGCTGTACTCATCCCCTGCTGCCCTACCGTCAGAGACTCACTTGCCGATGAGCCCCCTGGAGCAAATGAAGGTTGTTTCTCGGGTAGATCACGCGCTGTCCTCTCGTGTGTTGCTTATGTAGCCTGTGCCCCTCATGGGTTTTCATCTGCTTTAGAAGAGTCAGAACAGACCTTTTTAAGGTTTAATAGTGTCCATGCAGCTTTTGAAGTCTCATTCTTAGAGGTCAAGGGCTTAATCAAACATCCTTCTGCAGAGCTTCAGTATTACTTATTGCTTCTCTAGGTATTCAGTGATTACATTGTCCCTTTTTAATCCATGGCACTGTTGGGAATCCTTTCAGTAATCTTTGAGTTTACACCATGGCTTAGTTGATTTGCCTGTTTTACTTGGATTTACTTTCTGGCAATTAATTGTAAATTTTTGTTAATTCCTAAGTTAGCACATGCCATGTTTTAAGAAGAAAACAACAAAAAAAAGTCATCTTAAGAAGGTTTACTCTTTCTACTATGTCAGCTAATATATCTGAGGGCTATTATACACTCCTGCTACCCTCGTGGTGTCTTTCACAGGTGCTTATAGTATAGAAGGTCAGGCTGAGAAACTGCCCTTGTGCAGCTATGGGTTGTGTTTTTGGGAGGGCTGAATGAAGCTGTTTAAATAATTATGCAACTGTAAAGTATCCCAGTTCACACTGATATAGCAGTATAACATTATGGAAATGCTGGTAAAGTAAATTCTGCACTTAAATATGTTTAAAATATACCTACAATAGAGTTTCTTTTGATGCAAGTATATGCTTGTACTTTCCTGTCAAAGTAGTGAGAGATGTTGAAGTTAGAGAATTGATGTGTTTTTCGTCACCACTGTAGTTTGTGATATCGTTGCAGTTTAGGTTGTAGGTTTGGGTAGGAGAATAGGGATAAGTATCAATATTTTTCTAAGCATCATTACACGTCACTGTAGTCTGATACAAGATGTGGTAATATCAATCAGGAAAACAGGAATACAAATGTTGACTCATCTTTTCTTCTTTTAATTCTCTAGGATTATGATGGCTTTTTTGAATCAAAGGAGAGCAACACTGTATTCTCCTTTCTTGGACTGAAACCTACTTTGGCATCAAAGGTTAGTGTAGTATTGCAGACTTTTCATGGAATTCTTGAGATGTTGAGATTGAATTTTCTCTGATCCCTGTGTGGGATGGAACTCTGTGTTCAAATGCATCCTTGCTGTGATCCATACCTTGTCCATATCACCTTAATGCTAATGAAGTAATCAAGATAGTTGTAAGGAAAAGTAAAGCATTTTAAATGAAAGCAAGCATATACATGGGAGTAATTTGGGACAGCAGATAAATTAAGTTTAAAGATTACATTCTCCTTCATAGTATCAATCTAAATTGTAAGCAACTGGCTTAATTATAACAGGAAACAGAACTAGGATCTTAATCACTGAACTTTCTGAAGCCTGGGGTAATGGCTCAGTATTTATTCATTAGGCATTAGTATTTTTTTTAATGCTGAAAGGCTTGAGCAATCAGAATTTATATTAAATTTTTTGATTTCGGTTTTAGCAAACATATATCTAGAGGTCAAAACACAAAGCCAGGTAACATCTTTCTGTTGAGGGCAGTATAACAGAGGAAATTTTATTGCCATATGAAGTCTGGACACTTGTTCAAACAGACTGTGTGATGCACCTTTTGGCAGTAGATCAGACACAGAGGGGAGGATTTTTCTTTCCTTTGATGCTGTAGATATAGATATATTTGGTGCTAGTACTGTTTCAGGCCTGGGTGGTAGCTCCTGGGTATCTACAGAGTTCTTCTTCTGCCAGGAATTAATTTATTTCTGGACCCCTTTAGGGACAGGAGTAGGAAGGAACCTCATCAGAGAACCTGTCTTGGTTTGAAAAAGACAGGTATCTGCCAGGGAAAACTGGAGTTTCCCTTAGAATGGAGAATGTAAACCCCTCACCCCCTCCAAATTATAAATTTGCAATTAAGGGCTTTCAGGCAAAGATTTGGGAATGGGAATAACAGTTCTTTACTAGGAATATTAACAATACAAATGTAGTAGAAAACAAAACCAACCAACCAAACAAGCAAACAAACAAACAACAATCCTGGAAAATCCTGACAGAGTCAGAGCTACAGCCTGACACCCTGTTGGTCAGGGTGTTGGAAGCAGTCCAAAAGTGAGTCCTTCTGAAGTGGCAGATGTGATTCTGTAGAAGTAGAGATTATCCTGTAGAAAAGGGTCCAGTGATGGTGAGAAGGGTCCAGTCTTCCTCCAGGAATCAGGTGAAGCCAGATACCTTGTATTCCTACGTCTCAGTTTTTATCCAGGTAGGAATGGTTGGCTCCCCCACTGGGTGGAGCATCTCACAATGGGATGATGGAATGTGGATGTCTGCTTGGGGATGACTGCTTGGGGAGTCTTAATGGCCCATTAGCAGAAAATATTCCCCTGGAGGGAGGACTGGTGGTGAAAAAGATAAGAAACACTGCCCCACCTGGTTTTAACAGCTTGCCCATTATCAGAAGGCACTCGCCCCCCTCCTCCCAGAGTTACAAGAGATAAAGAAAAAAAAACATCTCCCCAACTGCTTTCAGCAAATGAAATAGAATACACATTTTTGGTTCCATAACCCAAGACAGAACCACAGAAGCAGGTTAATTTGGCAGCCTGCCTCACTTTGTAGCTTGGAGAACTTGTCCTAGGAAAAAGATGATATTCTCCACAATCTGAAGTAGCAGCTTCTATGCAGCCCTGTTCCTAGAAAATATGGAGTTGGAGGCCTGGAGGGGTGTCTATAAACTTCCTGCTTCAGTCTGGCAGTACTTCAGAGAGATGCATCTCAGCTCCTAAGTTGTCTGGGGCTAGGGTCACCTTATATGCCAAGTCACAGGTACAAGAGATGAGAACATATTTGTAATATTGGTATTATGTTAATAATAATTAATAATGCTCCTCATTTTTTCTCTTTTCAATAGGAGTCAGAACCGTAGAAAGCCCATGTGAAGTATCAACAAGCACATTCCTGAATGAGTGACTCTATTCTTCAGCACATAACAGCTTCCCCAATGGATCACTGTGATAGAGCAAACACGTGTCATTAGTAGTAGTCTGCTTTCCATGAGATGGTGCTCTCCAATAATGTGGAGCTAATAACACACCTATGAAATAGGATTAAGGCTGGGCTACTCATCTTCCGTTGTAAAAATGCTCACTGTTGATGTTTCATTTTTGTCTTTGGATTTTGGAACTGGCATGTATGTTTCAGAATAAGGAGTGGATGGGTAGGGCTTGTATCATTCATGGGTATACTTATGTAGTCATACCTTACCTTTTTTAATTCTTCCCACTACTGTAGTTCAAATTAGCTCATCATGATAGTTGAAGTGCTGGTGGTTATTATGATGTTTGTGCTGGCTATGATCCAGAAGGTAAAAAGCATCATTGAGATCTCAGTCTAAGCCAATAACTGCAATATTTTTGCTCTACATTTATTTATTGTGATGTTTATTCTAGATCATGGTTATTTTAAGAGACACGGGCTGCTAATCTCTTTAATGAAGACTTGATTTGTCTAATGATGCACATTGCAACTGACTATTTAAAACAAGTTGCTATCATGAAGGAGGTGCCAAAGTGAAATATTTTGACATGTTTCCAAATGCAGGTGAAATGCTCAGTTAAACACTTGGTGGCAATACTGGGGAGTTCAGAAGAGCTAAAGGGACTCTAATAACTACTGATAATATGAAGTTATCTCTTAACTGAGAAAGTCTTAACACCTAAGGCTGGACCTCTATAGTTGGACTGTCTTAAAATGAAATTTTGCCAAAACTTCAGTTTACCTTCAGTAACACAGCTCCACCACAAGCCACATGAGAGTCAGGGGGATAGTTTGAGAGCCAGGTTTCAGTCCCATGATGGTTAAATACTCCACCAGGGTCCAAGAGCATGCCTAACTTGCCTAGCTGTTGTCCTGGTTATATCCCCAGATGTGGTTGTGGTCATGTGGAAGTGCCTCAAAGACATTTGCTTTACCAAATGAGGCCAGAGAGGTTGTTCAGCTGAGATACAGGAGCCAAGTAAAGGAAGTGGAGATTATTCCAGTGGCACAGCATTGATACACATAGCAGAACTTAGGCCCATAACTTGCCAATAATCTTCACAAAATGCATTCTAGACAGAAGAAAAATTGCATCATACATCCTGAATCAAATCTGGATACATAAATAACAGCTATGCTCTAATGTAGCTTTTACTCAAGTGATTTCATACTGGCAAGGTAGTGCCATCACAGAGAATGTCCTTATGTCTTTGGGTAAATGAAGGACAACCACTATGTAGAAAAGCTACTTTGCAATCACAGCATCACTCAGGCTGTGTGATTTGAAGGAAGCCAGACTTGTAAAAAGTGTCAGAAAGCAACACTATCACAACAAGAGCAACACTGTGAAACAACTCTTCTGTTGGCATCAGTAATCATGGCATACTGAACTTATCAGCTGGAAGAGGCAACTGAAGGTCATCTGGTCCAGCAGTCTCAAAATCAGGCCAAAGAACCACACTAGCTCAGATCAGATATGGGTTTATCTAGCAGAGCATTAAGAATATCCAGCAATGAAGATCTGTAACTCTCTAGGAAACCCGTGACATTGCTGCAGTGCTTTCCTAGTGAAAACTTTAAAGTCCAGCTTTGACTCCTAGGCTTTAATTTGAGGCTGTGGCCTTTGCTGGGTTTTTTTGGCACTCACAAGAAGAGGTTGGCACCATTCTTTTTTTAATGGCCCTTGAGATAGTTAGTTGTAGGCTACCATTGGGTCACCTCTTAGCCTTCTTCTTACCAGACTGAATAAACGTGGCTGTTCAGCTGAGCTAAAGAGCTAGATGGAGCAAGAGCATACACAGATTTGAAGCCTGTAGTTGTGTTTATTGGTCAAAATCTTTGCCAGAGCACCTTCTTTAGAGGAATCTTGAAAGGGCATTGATGTTTGTACATGTATTTTTAAGAATTATGTTGTCTGTGTCAAGGTACTGTGACATTCTTGTAACCAATTCCATATTTTTTGAGACTTGAACCTCACTATAGGAAGGGAATATGATGTGAGGTGGAGCTGTACATTGTTAACTTCACCACGTTCAATATAACTATTCCTAAAAAGAAGTTAAATATTTAACTTTGTAAATGAATAGAGATATAAATTTATGTAATTTTGCAGTTGATTACTTGCAGTTGAGAAGCCATCCTGGATTTATCATGTACTTGATACGTTGTAAACTTTGAGAACTGCCTGAAGTCCCAGGTTTGAAAAAATTGCAAAGTGTGTAAACATATACACATGAGTAATCCTGGGTGAAATCCCAGGCTTACTGATGTGAATGGAAAAACCACACTGATTTCTCCAGGGGTGAAATTAGTTTCACGGAGCTCCTTTTGAATTTGATAATTGTAGAATAGAAGGCTCTCGTTTAGTGGAGAGTTACTCTTGTTTCAGATGTTAAGTAAACCTGGCTTATTTCAGAGCATGCGTGTGGGCATAGTCAGTTGTATGGAGGACAACACTAGCTCCAAAGATATCCTGCTTGCCTGCATGGATTGGCAGTGTAAGTCCCTTAGAATGTGTGTTTTTGAATTATAAATAGCTGGTTTAAAAAAAAAAAAAAGTATGTATGTTTGGATGTGAATTTTGTCTGCTGTATGACAGCCTTATTTTTGTAATTAAAGCAAGTAGGCTTCCAGTTTGTTACACAAGATGATCTGGAATTTTTAAAATCAGTTTTGTAGTAATGAAATGTAGCTATCAGGTAACTGAAAAGGTCTGGGGAAACTAGAGACATTTATTGAAAGAAATAGGAAATTCTTAATTCTGTTTAAAATTTTGGCATATAAAGTTATGCTTAAGAACCAAATGATCCTAATTTTTAGCTAATACTTATAACTGCCCCACTTTTTAAAATGGAGAGCAGTGTGAGTGAAACTGAATCCTTTTACCTAGCTAAAGTTGCTGTGTGGGCTGACGTGCACGTGCACATTCACTGTATCAGTGGCTTTGATAGAGGTGTTTTTGTTTGTGCCACACACTGCTGGATAGTGCCTTGCCAGAAAGAGGACTGTTTCTGTGGGGTCTTCTTAGATGTGCTTAAACTTTGAACATAGAAAGGCGTAGTTTCTATATTGCTATTTTTTTAATAATGCAGTAAATTTATTTTGAGGCCTGAGTCAAAAGACACATGCTTTATAGGACTGAAACAGTTTTTGATGAGTCTTCCGAACTCCTGATTTTTCCTAGGTGACTTTGTTTTTTAATTTTCTTTTCCTTTTGTTGATTGTCCGGAATCAAACCTTCCAAGGGAAGTGAACCTGGAGTAAAGCCCATAAATTCATGTTTACACTTTCTTTAAAATAGTGTCTGATTCTGGTGTTGAGCAGCCCAAGTGCTATCACTGAAATGAAGAGCAGCTGCCAAGTTCTCAGTGGGTTTCTTGGTTATCCCTCCCTGTCCTTCTCCACCATCAGACCATTTATTTGAGGTGTCCTATTCAGGCAATACCATGGTTCAGAAGTAGGACTCTGAAATTGCCTTGTGGCCCTTCACAGGAGTGCAAGAGTGGGGTGGTCACCAGGCAAATGCCAAATCCCATTAGTTTTCAGTAACTTATTCACTGATTTCTCTACACCTTGGCATGAACATTGGGAAGAGGATGGAGCCCCATATATTCACCATTCACAGAGGGCTCAAGTGGAAGACCCAGTGCAGAATAGCCCACAGCTTGCTTTGGCACCCTGAGCAGTGGTTCTCACAGGGACTCTTGGCTGGTGGTGACACATGTGACACCACACACCACTGCTTTACACATGACTCCAGCTGCATCATGGCCTATGCTTCACCCTCCTGCTCCCTAAGGAATTTGGGAGGGAAAACAGAGAACATCTTCTTGGGAGTGGTCCTTCAGCCAGGGCAGATCCAGCTTACTTCCTTCTTCCTAATCTTTACCTCTTCCTCATGTGTGTCATCCTGTCCTGTGTAGACCTACCTGTGTGCAAAGCTTCCACTCCTGGCCATCTGTAACATCCCTGTGGGGTCACAAACGCAGAGCTGGTGTTTTCCTTCACGGTGTCAGTGTTCTGTAACTCGGTAGGGGAGGGAGCATGTTGCATCCTAGGTTGTGTACATGTTATGTATTAAACTGTGTTCATCTAATAAAAAAACCCTGTAATTCAAAAAAGAAGCTTGCACTGTGTTGTATGTGCTAAAAGAAAGAATGAAAAACGATGAGTTTATTCTTGCTGTGGCTTGCTCTGGTAGCAGCCTGGTGCTTTAGTTTGGGCAGCTTCTGCAGAGCTTTTCACCTGGGATGGGTGAGCCTGATTCTGTAAGATGTTAATTGCCTTTGAACCCCAGCAACTGCATGGGAATTGCAATGTGTCCAGAATAACTGCTGGTTTGGGGTCTCCTCAGGTAAATAGTAGTAAAGCAAAAAAAAGAAAAAAGGAATTGTCTTCTATTTTTTATACTTGGGTTACCTGGAAATAAAAGGCAGATCTTTTGGGGTGGCTTGGACACTGGGGACAGGAAGTTTTTACAAAGTGAAGTTTTGTTCCTAGGGCAAAAACCTTCACTGCTTTTTACTTCTGAAAGGAATGTGAGTTACTGGTTTGCCTATCCACTTTGCCAATCCATAGAAGGTAATTGAATACATTTTACCAGTTAAGTGGCTAACCAAAGGTACAGGTTGCATAATTACAGTCTTCCTTTGATTCTCAGTCTAGTAAATAGGTTTTAATACCTTATCATTCCTGTCTAAAACTTGTGCACTATCTATTGTGGTTGCTGCCATGAAAATTCCATTTGTGACTTTTGCTGTACCCTAGAGCAAGGTTCTGTGCCATCTGCTTTAGGCGGGATGCATAAAAGAGATACAGATGGAATAGGCAAGCCTGAAATGCCTGCAGTGGGATCCTCAGCTGATGCAGGATCAGTAGCACTGCTCTGAAGTGAGCAGAGCTGTAGTAGCTCAGCTCTTATGTCATGGTGGGCAGAAGCAGATTTTGCTACATGAGTGGGCAGGATGTTCTTGGTTTGCAGAGGGAGCGATGTTCTGTGTCACTTTGCTCATGTTGCATCACAGCCTGCACTCTGTGTGGAAACCAGTGACACTGCCATTCCTCCTACCTGGCTGCCAGAAACCACACTTAGAGGGCAGAAAGCAGGCAAAGGTCACATGGAGTGGCATGCCTTGCCACTGGCTGTCATCCTTCCATGCATCCCAGCTCTGCATCTGCTCCCTGTGCCAGGGCAGCATCAGTGCAAAAAAGTGCTTGAAAGTCATCACTGTGTTTGTTCACATGCAAGCATGTGTGTGCCAGTCTGTCTGCATCTCATTCCTACCCCAGGGCAGTCAGTCTGGGCTGTGACAAGGTCCTACTGAACTCTCATTTGCTTGATTTACTTGATTTGTTTTTTAGGTGCCAGATGGGCTTGCCTAGTTCACTCCCTAGACTTCAACCAAGCTGTCACTGAAAGTGCCTTGATGGTCTCATTTGAAGTTGCCTCCTCAGGCTGCATGGTGCAGCACAAACACTTTGGGTGCAAGTCCTCTGTATGATTTCTTTAAAGGTGACCATTTAATGTGATTCAATCCCCTGATAAATTTGGGAAACAGAAAACTGGAGATTTAAGGAATTAGCACTCTAAAGAAGATGTCAGCTGGAGCCTTGAAAAATTGTGTTCAGAAGACAAGAAAGGAATTGTTATATTCTGATTTGGAAACAGGGAGTTGAGAAGCTGAGACCTTGAGAAATGTGTGCCAGTCTCTAGCTGCTTGGTTGCCCCGTCCAGTTTAGCTGTCCACAGTACATACATCTAGTTCAGGAGAGGAACCTCACCCTCCAGGGAAAGCACACACCTCCAGGTCCAAGGGTTCTATCCCCTTCAACCATGCCACACAGAAGCCTGTGCTTATCTTTCCTTTGCACCTCTTTGGAGATCAAGATCAATTCCACTGCAATCAATGAATATCAAAATGTGACAAATAAGAATGGAGACAACATCTCTCTGTGTTACAGCAGCTTCCACATATAAACCTGGCAGATTGGGTTACTCTGCTGGGAACCCAGGGGAAAAAATGTAGTAGCTGCTTTTTTTGCCTTGTTTCTTTGGGTGAGGCACTTCTGGTATCAGCAAGATTTTGCAAACATGTCACTGTGAAGTGCCAGAGTTGAGGGTGTGGAGGACTTCTAGCCTCAGATGCAAAGCAAAAGCCATCACTGCTTGTCTGACTCCCACAGGGACCAGACCATAACTGCACCTAGGCATGAGGGATATGTTTCACCAATGTGTGACTAAAGCAGTGAGGAGCAGATCAGTGCTGGCATGGAGACAAACCTGCAGAAGGTGATCAGGAGTCCAGGGCCAAGGCCATGCAAATAATATGGAGCTGTAGCAGGTGAGGTTTTCTGAGATAACAGCTCAGATTTGTCCCATTCTGCTTCTCCAGCTGCTGCTACCCCATTATTCCTCTTCATTAAATAGTTCCAGTTCACACCTTCCCAATAGGGAAAGGGTAATTATCAGATTTGATGGTTTCTGCATGCATTTCCAAGATAGCCTCAGCCAATTTTCCTTCTTCTCTGCCAATCTGTGTGTCAGCTTCTCTTTCACAGGGGCAAAGCTGTAAGGAAAGCACACACAGTGCTGGATATGGTGTGGGTGCTGCCACTGTGGGGCTCCAGTCTGCATCACATAAGTGCCAGTCCATCCTTCATTTGCAAAATTCATCCCATGGAGCCTGATGTTAAAGCTAACAGCTCTTCCCTTCCTTTTTCTTTAGATTCTCTGAATTTCACAGTTTTATACGCTTAATGGAAGGAGGTGGGAAGAATATGGGTGTGAAGAGTCAGCCTTTCAGGTCTGAGAATTAAGAAAGCTGAATCACTCTTGAGCATGATACAAGCAGCACACTAATGTGTTCAGATACATAATTTATCATTTAATTGTGGATTTTCTAATTAAAGCTGTATTTGGATGGGGCTCCAGCTTTTCTGCTTCAGTTTTCTTTGCCCACATCCCCATATTGTCCTCTTTCAGCTATTGCCTAAAGGCTGTCTGCTGAGAATAGCCCTTGCAGAGTCCTTCGGTGATATCACCTGCCTGGAGCAGTGACACAGCCATGTGCTCTCTCCAAGAGACAGGAACAACGCTTGCTGAGATGGCTGTGGTCCCACAAGCCCTGCCTCTGACTGCTGCTGCAGAGTCTGGTCATCCTGCTGCTGCCCTGCCATGCTGCACCTGGTAATGTCTGCCTAATGGCTTCCACTGCTGACCCCCAAGGTAATCGTCTTCCTACATGAGACTTACATAATCATTGACACTCTCGGTATAATTTTCCCCCAGCACACTTTAATCTCTGAGTTTTCATAGCTTCAAATCCTCTGTTTTTCTTTCTGGTTTTGATACCTTTTTTCTTTTATTCGCTGCTTTTTTTTTTTTTTTTTTTTTTTTTTTTTTTTTTCTGTTTTTTTTTTTTTTTTTTTTTTTTTTTTTTTCTTTTAGATATATTCCATGAGTGGCATAAATTTGAGTTTAAGCCATGAAAGGGCTTTTAGGTCAGAAGAGCTATACAGCATTGCTGTGAAATACAGTCTTGAGTCATTAAGGTAAATTGCTGTAGCATCAGTGCTGCTCCAGCTGGACTATAATACTTAAGCCCTAAGTGTCCATTTCATGTCCTTTGGAACATTTGTGCTCAGAGCAAATTGTGAGTATCCATCAAACCCATTCATACCTACTGAAAAACCTGCAGAGGAGATGGCATTTCAGTGGAACATATTTCATGGTCTGCATTAAATAGTCAGCCTAGAGAAGATTCTTGGGTTACAGAGACAAGTCCTCTGCTGTTTCTGTTGCCACTGAGTCTATGTCATAAAACTACACAACTCCAACTAAAAGCACAACATTGCATCTGGGTTGATATTTTTTCCTGTGTTTTTGTTTGGCTCTGCTGTGCTAGTTGGAAAGTTGTCTGAAAATCTGCTTCTCTTATAGCAAAAAAGAAACTTTCTTTCAAATTCCAGCTTAACTTTATTTGTGACCAGCTTGTCTTTATCATCCTGGTTGTTCTTTCATTTGAATAAGTCTCCCTTTCAGGAATTACCTGTCATATGAGTTGGTTTCTTCTGCCTTCGCTATGCTTTTGTCAGGTAGAAAAGTGGCTGAGCCAGTGCAGAGTCCAGTTGTCCTGATGGCACCACTGATATCCAGGGCCAGTTGAGATCCCCAGGATGAGGAGATTCCCACTAGTCAATAGCATGGAGTAGTTCCATGAAGCAAGTCCAGAATGAGCTCTTTAATTACTTCAGCTAGCAGAATTTGTAATTAGAGGTGATCTTGATAACTTGCTCTCAGTGTCTTGGCAGAAGCGTTGCTGTTTAACAGTTTTTCGTTTTAGCCCTAATAGAGCTATTGCTCCAATTTAGCATATTTCCTGGCATATTGTGTGGGTAGATGAAAGAGCTGTGCTTGCTAAATACATGAATTAAACATTCTCTTGACAGACTTTAACCTTCAGTTAATTCAAAGGTGTCAGAAAAATTGATAGCCAGGGATGTGCTCCTTGAACTTACAACAGCTTGCAGGAGTGAAATACAGACCTGGAAAAGACCATGGGTAGCCAATCACCTTTTAAAACTTCTAAAATTTTATTTCAGTTTAATAGACAGACATATGAAAAAAAAATGTTTGTAAAGGCAGATCCTAATTCTCCACTAGTTTGAACAAGGAACAAGACTGTCCTTGGCAGACAGCAGCACCTCCAGCATGAGCTCCTGCATGTAAGGGGCCTGAGATCTGCTGTGGTCATAGCTCTGTTTGTGGGCTGTGGTGAGCAAGGCAAAGACAATGGCCACTTTTCCCCAACCATGTACACAATCTGTCTCCTTCCTTTCAGCTGCTAATGCTGCCTGCTCTGTCTGCACAGGGCTCAATCTCTCCCCCTTTCCCCTTCTCTGGCAGTTTCTTGCTCCTGCTTCTCATTCACCCCCAGCACAGTGCTGCTGCCAGGATTTCCTAATGTCAAAGCAAAATCGCTGCGTTTGTTTCAACAAAGTCACTCTTGTGGTGTTTGCTCCAACCTGCTTCCTGCATGCATCTCTCAGCAGGCTCCTACAACTGAATCCCTCACCCCTTGTTGTCCCATCCTACCTAGACTTCCAACACATCAATCAGAGTAATTTTCAGTCTTCTTTCCTTGCTTTACACATTTTTGTACCTTGAAATGCAATCTCTGGGCAGGTGTGTCTCCTCTTTGCCACCACCCCCAGCTTCACATCAGTCTCCTGCCTTGTGTCACCAGCTGAGAGGTTATGAAGATGAATGAGAAGTTTTGGGATATTTTATGAGGGGAAATGTAACAAACATACTGATTTTCTTCTTCCCAGGGTAATCAATTGCCATTGCAATCTACAGCTCACCAGAAAACACCTCTCGCTGTGGCAGCCAAAAGCTCCCAGAGTAGATTCATCAAGATGGTGCTATGGAGGTAGATTCATCAAGATGGTGCTATGGAGTTCATGCTCTCCAAACCCCAATGGGACATATGCTCTTATGTTTAATAATAATAACAGGAAGAAAACCACTGTTTCATATGTCCCAAAACCATGGAGAATGAAACATGAAATGGTGACTGCTTCAGCAGCTTTTCCCAGCTAAAGGCTGGGGATAGTTTTGATCACTGTAACTTTACAGGACCTTCTTTACCATGAAGACCTGCTCAACATCATCTCAGGATTAGGATGACCTAAAATTTATATTAAACTGTCTTCAGGGATGGCAATAGTTGAAATTAGAAAAACATTTCAGATATTCTTAGCTTTCTCTCTCCTACCCAAGCACATTACAATATCTTAGCAATTTCTTCAACCAATCAGCAGCAGTCCTTATAAAAGATGCTCTTAGAGACTTAGCACTATAGAGGATCAATAAAGGCAAACTATGTAATTGTTGTACCTTTCTGAAGACCTTTTTCGCATCCTGGGGAATAAAAAGGGAGGTAGATGCTGAAAAAAGATGAAGTTAGAGAATGAGGTCTCTAGTGAATATGGTCTTCACAATGTGCTGACTGAAGATCTTTACATTAGGGTTGTTTGGAAAAGCGTCACTCACTTTCCTTGTAGAACAAAGAGATGGAAAACAAGCCAATGTAATAATTTTTTTTTTTCATTTTTCTTGAAAGATAGAAGCCCCAAAGAGAGCAGGTACGTACACTTTTTTTTTTTTTAATGTGCACTTTCAATCAATTTTTCATCAAGAAAGGCTTTGATGAAAAATTATTTTACCAGCAGTTCCATTAATAATAAGCTCATTTCATATAAATTAGGGCAGGAGGTTGTTGAATGGCCTTCTCTTTCACCTGCAGCTCCTTAGCTATCCATTGTTGGAAGGTCCTGTTGTAACACCATCAGCACACCCTGGTGTGGCATTCCCCATCTCAATCAGGGATCACCTGATAACCTCTGAGGAGAGCAGACCTGCTTTGGGAAAGCAGAGCCATGCTTTCATGGACATCCAGATGGTCCCCCAGCAAATGGTGAGACACCAAGGAGCCATGTTCCAGCTTACACATGGGAAAACTGGAAACCAGCCTTTTCAAAAAAATGGAAGTCATGGATTTGCATCTTGGCTCGCTTTGAAAGATGAATTCCTTTAGTGCTGCCACAAAGTGTCAGTCCTGTATCAGAGACAATGAAGCCAGGGAAAGGGAAGGAAGGAAGGAACAGCCTGGCCCAGCCATGAGGGGATGTGGGTGGAAGCAGGAAGCTGGCATGTGCTGTCTGTCACTGACATCTAGAGGACAGCAGAGACAGCCTGTACGTTGTGAAACAGGAGGTTACTGAACCCCGAGTGTGGTGAGCCTTCCCATACCACTCAAGGTACAGAGATCCTTGCAGCTGAGACTTGCTGGCTTTCCATACTATGCCACCTTTAAGTATTTTACCCAGTTTGAACACTGACATGGCATCTTTTGTTCCCTGTGAGGCATCAGCTGTCTTCTGTGGGTACCTTCTTCTTCCTCTCCCCAGTAAACACAAAATTTGAGACTGATCAAACCAATTCACAGCAACAGAAGTCTCATCATGGGGAGAACACTGGCAGAGCCATCCCCCACTGTGGCTGTGAAGCCCATGGGCTTTACTCAGCCAGGTGAGGGAGGTCAGGGGCTGGCAGAGCACTGTCTCTGATGCCAGGGTCCATGGGCACCTGGCTGGCACTCTGTGCTGACTGCAGTGTCAGTAGGCAGCTATGGGGTGCTGCTGGGTGCTGTAGGGTGCAAACCCTACCCCAAAGTGTGTTTCCTGCCCCACTGGTCTCTGGCTGGGGGCTGGACAGGGTCTGTCTGCTTGGAGGAGCAACCAGGAGTTTGTGTGATCCTGTTGTCATCCATTTGCATTATGAGCACTTTACACTTGCCTATAAAGAACATGTTGTTCAAGTCTCTGTTAATGCAAGATAAGGCAGCTTTTAAAATTAAAAAAAATAAGTAGGGGTGCTCCTGATAAATTAGCTTTAATTTTAGAGACATTTTCACAGTAGGCTCTTCTTCTTGGCACAGCTGAAGAGGAAGAAAATAAAAGTTTTTACAGACAGACCACCTTCTCTCTGTCTTTTTGACAACACCAAGCTTTTGCAGATGTAGAGAATAGAAAAGGTTCAAACAGCAATTTCTACCATTTCCAGGAAGCTTTAGAGGGATTATTTTTAACTGCTTGTTGCTCTTTGGAGTAGACTCTATTCTTTCTCCCCAGAAGGTGAGGACTAGAAAGGCTCCACATAGGGAAAAGGGTTTGTTCAACCTTGAGAAGAGAAGGAGGACACTATTACCATGCTCCAGTATTTATAGAGTGACTAAAAAGAAGATGGAGACTCCCTTTTTACAAGGAGTCACATTGAAAATACTAGGGGTAAGGAGTAAAAGTTAATCCTGGGGAGATTCTGACCAGAGACAGGAGAAAAAATGTTTCACAATGAGAACAATCAACCTTTGGAATAATCTCCCCAGGGTAATGGCGGATTTCCCAGCATTAGACAATTTAAAGATTTGGCTGGACAGTGTCCTGGGCCATCTTACCTAGATCATGCTTTTTGTCAAGAAAGGTTGGACCAGATTTTCCATGAGGTCCCTTCCAACCCAATATTCTATGGTTCTGTGATTCCTCTCAGGGTAGCTGAGCATGCAGGCAGCAGCTCAGCACTCTGTTTAGACCACATCAAACTGGCACATAAAGGGTTAGTTTCCCAGGCTTACGGATTACACTACACCTTGGTTTTCCAACTCCCCTGGACAGTCTTTCCTCATAAAGAAACTGAGAAGAATAATAAAAGGATGAGTAAATTGTTTTGCACAAAACTAATAAAAAATTTTAGAGGGATTTTAATTGAGTGCTGCATTTAATTAGCTTTTCCCATGCTTTCAGCTTTGCTATCTGGATTTACAAGGCTGAGTTCAGTGAGGGCAGGTAAGGCAGTATGTGTAACCTGTGCCACTGCTTCCCAGCAGCTCTGCACATTGTCTCTAGCCAACCACCCCCATTGCTGCCTACTTTCCTGCTGAGGAGGCTCCTGCCCTTTTTTTTTTTTTTTTTTTTTTTTTTTTTTTTTTTTTTTTTTTTTTGCAAGCATTGGATCCCAGTGGCTAACATTTGCAGGTACTTATTCAATTTCATTAGACTGATGAAAGATCTCCAGTAAAAAGAAGTCAAGGGGAGCATGGTCCTCGTGCCTGTGGTGATAGAAATGTCATTTCTCCTTCTCCTGCACACCATGTCAGGAAAAGCAAATGCAACAAGAAAGTAGGAAAACCTGGTCATCTGCAGTGAAAGCATGTTATGTGAGGAAAATAAATTGGGTGGTGGACACCTGATGGTGCTTCCGTAGAGCTGAATGACATGGGCTCTGACTTCTTCACAAAGCCTTAAAATTGCGAAGTTGTTCCAGTTATGCCCTGCAGTCAATAGTCACTACCCTCAAATAAGGAAATTTCTTCAGTGGATGGAGAAAGGTTACTTTATTCCTCTGCCCTGTTCCCCCAAATGATAGGGCTGTCATTCACTGTTTCAGCATAGAACCTGGTGAAGGAGGTGTATGGATGAGGTAGAAATGGCCCTATCTTAGGTGACATCACCCCACTGGGACAGGAGCTACCTCTTTGGAGCAGTCCTGCAGGAGAACAATGCCTTTGGGGGCCGTTTTGCACCAAAAAAAGAGAGACAGCTGGGGTGGAGGACAGTGCCTCCATGGCCAGGGAAGACTGATTGAGGCAAGTCCAGGGGCTCAGCTCAGTGCCACACAGGGAAGCCCCAGCAATCAAGCCAGTTGCTAAAGGAAATCAATTTTAAAAGCAGATGGTTTAATTAGAGCACTAAGCTCCCTCGTTTTAATGCTATGTCTCCAGATAGTTTTACTGTTTTATTAACAAGTCTCCTGTACTTATTTTTTTTTCTTGTTACTTGACAGATGCTTTCATCAGGGTTATATAAAGTCCTGTTTTCATCCCTACTTTGCCTAGAAATAGATTAAAGAAAAGCTGAAATACAGATTAATAATTATATGCAGAATGAAATATTAACCACATACATTTTTCAAGTAAAAAAAATGCAATTTTAAGCCAATTGCCTCATTACTCCACAGCACTATGTGCTTGCCTAGGAGGGGTTTCTCCAGGGAAGCAGCTGTTTTGCTGAGGCTGACAGGAGCTCTGCACTGCTAGGGGAGAGGTGAAATGCCTGTCTTTGCACAGGCACACAGAAGTGGGAAAAACCCCTCAGAGAATTTCGCTGCTGCTGCTGTCAAGTCAGAAAATTGGACTGCAATTGAACAGGTCCTGTGAATCTCTGTTGCTTCTCCTACACACATTACTGAGCATTCAGACCGAAATTATGAAGAAAGACACAAGTTCACCAAAATTCCTGGGATAAAGTTAGCACTCCCCATTGCTGGGTTCAGAGATGCACTCGCAGGAAGCAGAAGCTTGCCATCAATGGCTCTCCTGCACGTTTGCTTGGCTGTGTATGCAGAAGGACCAAGAGATGGACAAGTATATCTTGGAAACAGCAATCAGTTGTTTCCAAAAACTGCTTTCTCACAACCCAAACTATCTGAAGCACAAGCCCTGTTAAAGCAAACCATGGCCAGAGCAGTCACAAGACATAAACAGCACTGTTCTCAATTGTTTAAATATTGGTTATAACCCTGCAACCTTAAGTGTTCCATCATAATCATAAAACTCTATAGATGCCCCCACCTCATCAGTTGGTGTTACAAAAACTAAATTCATCCTTTAGCCTTTTATTCAGTTTAGAAAACATACTAATGGTGGGATGTAGCTTAGCTCAGTTTAAGATAAGTAAATTAACGTTCTTATGTGAACTAGGCATCAAAGTTCTCATTGCCACAAATGGATGTCTGCAGAAGGCTACTTGAATGCAGGCATTTGGCTATCTAATCCTGGACTCAAATCCTGTCTTCTGTGGAAAAGATAAAAGGTCTCCATATTTTATCCCATATCCATCTATAATGTATTAGTGTCACAGCTCCCAGACCTCCAGGGACACACTTTCTTCATTCTTGTCCTAGTACAATTGTCCAGAACTTTTCTGTAGTCACTGTGAGGCAAGATTTTGGGGATGGAGGGAAATCAGAAAAAGTCTGCTTGGAGTAATTTTAGAAGTTCCATCTTTTAGTGAAAAAAACTCATTTCAGCATAAAATGAAAGGCCAGTCAAAGCAATTTGGTCTTACAAGAACTTTGAAGGTCTCAGCTGTGCTTAAGATTTTCTTCAAACCTGTATGTTCGCATTACCTTTCCTTTTGACTGAAAATGGCTTAGTGCTAATAAGGTACTAACCTGGTTTTGTCTGATTTTACATATCAAAAAAGAGCAGAACATCCTTGAATTGTTCTTCAGGGAAAGACAAGATAAGTCAGGGAATGGGACAATCTCAACATTCCCTAATAAGCTGCTTTTCACAAACTGCATTAAATAAACAATAAGCACTATAAGTTGCAGGCTCTGTGGTTTAACTAAAAGAGGCCATAACCCTCTGGAGTTTACAAGTGCTTTGTATGAACTAAAACAGTCTGGCTGACATCTGCTTTTGCAGCAGATTTCCCATAGCATCCAGCTATTCCAGTTTATTCATAATTAAATCACAACAGAGACATCTGCTTTAAAAGCAAAAGTAAATCTTCCAAAGCAGTTGCAGCTGCATGGTCTTCATATCTTTTTTTTTAAAGGAATGGGACCATCTTCCTTTTAAAATGGCCTTTAATTAATCTCCTTCCTCCAACTACCTCTACAAATACTACCATTGTCCATGGTTTGTTACTTCAGTAGATTACTGAACTAGAAACAACACAGAAGGACTGTTTAGATAAGATGACAGGGAATGCATCTGTGGCAGCAAAGGAAGGAGCAGGAGTGGCACAGAGCTTAGCAGAAATGTCACTGACACGAGTAATGATAACCTTTAAAAATGTTTCCTATGGAGTAGAGATCAGGAAAAAATATAATTGGATCTTTACCGATATCAGGTAAGAACATAATCAGGTCTTTATTGATACCAGGTAATACAAAAAGCCCTCTTACACAGAAAATGCTTCCTCTGGCTTTTCTGCTCAACTGGCATTTCATCTAGTTTAGGTGTTGGGAAGGAAGATCAATCAATAGTGCAACTGACTCCTTTCACACTGGCCAGATACCTTCACAAAATATTTTATAAATTATACGAATAAAAATAAAGTCCTGTTCACCTGTACTTTTGTAGTAAAACATCATCCCCTGCTTTTAATTGTTGCACTTATATCAAATGAAGCCCAGGTTTCTTCTGTTTTCCTTTACCCTTTCATCAGGTGTCCTTATTATTACATCCAATTTCTGTGTTCACAAAATTACTTGTCTTGAATTTGCAGCCAGTGCCTGAGAGGGGAACTCAGGGATAAGAGAGGTCTCCCAAAACTTGTATTCCTACTAAAATTATTACAATAAATGATTTATCACCTCTAAGCAAGATATCTGCCAATAGAAGATATTTTTCCCAGATATTTAGAATGGAAAATTGCATTATCCCCATCAGGTGTCAAGTAATGTGGCAAAATGCTTCAGTTTTCTTCCTCCTCTTTTTAGCCAAACCCAGGTTTGGTCAATTCTCAGCAAAGCTGTATCACCCAGAAAATTTGTTTCCTCCCTGAAACAAAGCAGCAGTGTGCACATCTTTTCAAGCACAAACCTTGAGATAGATAAACCCACCCCCAGCAGTGACAGATCCAGGCAGACCTGAGCCCAGAGACATTTTGTGCAGCCTCCAGTCAATAGGAGGTTGTATCTGTCCCTTGTCCTGCCTCTGCTGCAGTGCCCAGACCGGTGTGCTCAGACTGGGTGTCCCTCCAACACCAGGAAAGCCTTGTGGGTTGCAGAGGACAAGGGTGGTGTTGATAGGGTGCCTTGGCAGGAAGCAGGATAGTGTCCCAAGGACATGTTCATGTTAATGACTTGTGGCTGGGAAGGGAGATCAGTGCTGTGAACCCAAAAAAGACAGGGTGAGAAAAAACATGTTACAGGAGAAGCTTCATATGGGACAAGACAGTGCTTGAGCTTACTTGAAGCTAAATAGGGGAATCAAGACATAGGTGAGACATCGTGTCTCAGAAAGCATACTGTAGTCATGGTTCATGCCTGCAATGTTTTGATTTCTCTAAAACTTTTCCCAGGCACAATCCTGTAATGAAGGGATGTATTTTTGTACACTATCCTGTTTTCTTGCATTCCTTTCCCAAAGGACGAACTTTGCTTAATGTCCCTTTGACTTGACCAATGTGGTCCAAGGAGTTTGTCTTTCTTCCACCCCTTGGGTGAATTCTTTGTAAAATAGTATAAAGAGAAGTGTCTCAAGCAATAAACACAGATTGAAGTCATTCTTCAGCCTTCTAAAAACGAGTCCGTGTCCTTATTTCGTGTCCTATTGCGACAGCATACAAGACAAGCCAGGTGAAACTAGTATGAACCAGGTAATTCAAGGGGAATTCAAGATCTTTTGGGGATTGAGCCTTGTAAGGACAGCTGCGCCCAGGAAACCGTATCATTAATGACATTTAATGCTGAGATTGTACATGTAGTGGTGTCAGGCCTTTGGAAATAAATGTAGCCCAACAGGGATAACCAGGTGGTTTGTTTGGGAGGAGACTGGGTGGAGAAAGATAGGCAAGGGTTGTGAAAAGAAGAGCAGAAATGGAGGGGGAGAAAATGGAGAAGGTGGCAAAAAACCATTCTGTGAACATCAGGAGGTGGGATATTCACTGGAAGGAACGTGGACACTACAGGCAGTGCAGAAACTGATGGACACATCTGAAGCCCACCAGGATGCTGAAGGAAACGCCTTGGATGATCCACTGGACTCCTCATCAGTTGAAAGGATTTCTGGGGGAGGTTAGAGCAGGGTGGAAGTGACACATGGAGTGGGAAGGCACAGGGAGGAGTAGCAGAGCTGGAGCACCTTGGAAATTACCCAGGTGTGATCTGTCAATCTGTTAGAGTTTTCCATTATGTTTGTCAGCCTCATAAACAGGTAGATAAAACTGCAGTCATCCAATGGAAAAAATCACAGTGTTATTACCTATCCTGAATATAAATATAATAAAATTCATATTGCCTACTCTAAAAAAAAAAAAAAAGAAAGAAAATTGCACTAAGCTTTGAACACTGTTTTTGTTTGTGAAAAAAATCTTTGAGTTCAATAGGTGTTTCTTAATGCAGGGGCAGGTGAGATGAAACATATGTTGACAGATAGATCGTTAACTTGGCTTTTCCTCTTTACAATGAATGATGACAAAATGAAAAGTGACAGAGTAGTGCTCATCATTTATGAGCTGGTTTATAAACAAATAACGCTGGACTGTTCCCTATTAACCAGCTGTTCTGGCAGATAATAGTTCAGTGCCAAGCACTGTCATATCAAGAATGGAGCAGCCTCTGCAGCCTTGCACATCTTCATGGGCCTGGGAGTGCAAAACGCAGAAGGGCTCTCATTGGGTTAAGCACTCAGAAACTCTCGGAGTGCATCCATAATCTGCTTACTGGCTAAGCTGGTTGGGAAGCAAGTGGTTGAGATTCTGCTGACCTTGCCCAAGGGGTCATCTCAGTCCACACAAATTTCAGAGGGTCTCGGACTGCAAAGGCAGCATGCTGGCCCTGCTCAAAATTATTGCTGCTGCATCAGAGATGTGTGGTCTTGCTTTGTCTGCATGAGCATTTAGAAGAAATAAGGGTGTGATAGTGATGATAATCTGCTCTAATTTGGAGAGTTTGACAAAACTGACAAAAGACAAAAATGGTTGTAGGAAAAATAAAATGTCCATTTTTCAACAGAACTAATAACACTTAAATTCAGGGAAAGGCCAGGGATTTCTTTTCCATGGTGCTCACAATACTGTAAAGCACAAAGTTTCCTGTATATTATATTACATTTAGATTTTTAAAAACCAAATAAATAAACAAACATATGAGTGTAAATTCTAAGGGACAGACTGGGTAGAGTGGAGGAGAACTATGCCTCTATCTTGAAAATTCAGTGTGATATGATGCATTTTCATACTTGTTCAAGTTATCTTTAAAAATACTCATTATACAACCTTTTGTTTCTTCAATTTAAATATTTATCTATACTTCAGACAAGGACACTAATAGTGACCATTTACTTGGTGTAACATTAGGTCTTTTATAGTTCCTCTTCCCTTCAAGGAGGAAGCCACATTCAATCCCAGGTATTTCTAAGGTCTGGTTTTACTGGAAAAGATCAAGACAAAGAAGGTATTAAGGACACTGGCTTTTTTCATCACCTTCCAGAGATGAGGGTGTGTCTGACCAGCCTGTAATTCTCTGAATCCTCCTTCTTAACCTGCCTGAAGACAGAACTCACATTTGTTTTCTTCTAGTCCTCAGGATCCTCTCCCATTTGCCATGATGATCAGGATTGACCTTACATTGACACTGTCCAGTGCCCTCAGTGCTGATGGGTGCATTACCAGGTCCCATGGACTTGTGTGTGCTCAGTTCCTTGAAATGATACCTAACCGGCTCTTCCTTGCTTTAGACTTTCCCACTGGCCCTGGGAACCTGGGATCCCTGAAGACTGGTTTTACCCATAAAGACCAAGGAAAGAGGGCATCAAGCTTGGTTTTTCCCATTTCCTCTGTCACCAGCTCTCCTGCACAATTCCTCTGCAGACCCATATATCTCCTGCCTTTCTTTTTCTGGTGATGCAGTACAAGAAGCCTGTTGCATTATGTCCCTCACTGGATTCAGTTTTGGAGAGTTTTAACTATCCACATCTCTTTCCACCTGTGCCTTGACTTTTTTATCCTGGTTTTGAAGTGGTATTGTCCCTGCAAGTAAAGTAAAAAGCAAAATAAAATTAAACATTCTAGCATTTATACATTTATATTTCTTCTCATTTTCTGCAGAGAACACCCATTATTACAGAGTAATGAATTTCACACTTGTAGGAGATCAGCAGAATGAGACCATCAGCTATGTCTGTGTTGCAGTGACCAGGCATAGATCACCACCACACTTCTGTGTCTTGAAGGACCCTCTGGAGTTTTTTGCCATCTCATGGAGTTTCCTACACAAAACCTTGCTGTTCACTGTGATGCTAGCTCTACAAACTCTCCCTCACAAATGGCGTGGGTAGAGACCACTTGTTTCCATCCATGGCTTTCCATCCCCAGGCACTGCAGTTTGCTGACACTGCGGGAGTGTTGCTGTTCCTCATTTCCCCAGTCCCGTTTGCAGTGTGGCCCTCAGTGAACAATGGCACAATGGAAGTCAGAAAATGAACTGGAGAACGGGAATAATGTAACAGAGTAGTCGCTCCTGATTTGAGCAGAACTAATTGATCCAGCTTTGTATAAAGCCAATCTATTGTGCAATTCTGATTTTGGGTGTCAACTACTACTTCAGAGAGTAGAGAAATTGCCACAAATCTAAGACATTTTGGAGGATTGTTATTTTTATCCTATTTGGTTTTTCTGATGTGTCTCGGTTTTCCTTAAGAAAAAGTAATGCTCTTGTGAAATGAAATCATACTCCTTTTCTCATTTTACACTAAAATAGAAACCAGTATGCGTGGGTAGTGGAGAACAAGGACAAATTTCCCTGTGTTGGAACCCAGGAATGCCTCAGTTTGTTCAGGTACAAATGATTTACATTTGTACAAAAGCAAATGGATTAGTTCTATTTATTCATTTATTTTGAACTGTCTCCAGAAGTTGTCACTGATATTCTGGTTTCTAAGTCTATCATGATAAATGTGCCTTTGCTTGCAGGCACCTCACAGTTCTTACGTATTTAGTGAAATTCTTCTTAAATATCCATTGGAAAGATGGCTTTATACATTTGTGATTCTGGTTCATTTGAATTCTGATAATAGCTTCACTTCAACAATTTGTTATTTCTAATCCAGAATTTAACCAAAACTATACATATATATCTATTTTTATACCATCTATAATTTATATTGTCTATATAATGTTATATATATTATATACCACATTATTTATATGTTTGTGTTTTCACTTCTCTTCTAGTCTCATCAGACTATTTACTAGATTTGTATTTCTGGCATGATTTTAGTCTCTCGTATTTCTATATTTTATTTTCCTGGCATCAAGAGGAAAAGCAACAGCTAAAAAAAAAAAAAAAATCAGATAGAATCATACAATCACTTTGGTTGGAAAAGACACATATGACCATCCAGTCCATTTATTCATTTATCCAGCAGTACCAATGCAGTATTAAATCATGTTTACATGATTTAATTTCTAAATGTCGTCTGGGACTGTGACTCCGAAACTTCCCTGGGCAACCTGTTCCAACTCTGGACAACCCTTTCAAATAATTTTTTCCTAATATTCGACCTAAACTTCCACTGGCACATCTTGAGTCCATTTCATCTTGTCCTATTCCTTGTTATTGGAGCAGAGACTGACGCCCACCTGGCTACAACCTCCTTTCAGGGAGATGTAGGGAGTGATAAGGTCACCCCTGAGCCTCCTTTTCTCCTGGCTGAACAACCTCAGCTCCCTCAGCTGCTCCTCATAGGACTTGTGCTCCAGACCCTTCACAGCTCCACTGCCCTTCTCTGGACTCACTCCAGTACCTCAGTGTCCTTCCTGAAGTGAGGGGCTAGAAGTGGACACAGGATTTGTGGTGTGGCCTCACTATTGCCAGAGGGAACAATCCCTGCCCTGTTGCTGCTGGCCACACAATTGCTGATACAGGCCAGGATGCTATCGGCCACCTGGACACATTGGCCAAGAAAGGAGACAGCCCAGCAAGCAAGTCAATATAAAAAGGCAATTAGATGGGAGCAACAAGGACAAATGAGAAAGAGTAATTCACTTTCTCTTTGTCAGTGTCTTTTAGACATTTGTTATTTGTATCCTCTTACACTTGTTTTTGCTTTTGGGTAACTCACTGAGACCTGTGCTCTTGCTGGTTCACTCTTCCTCCTTTGAGAGATTATTCTTCCAAAGTATTTTCCATTTTCCAAGTGCACTCATCATTTATAATTACAACTTTGAAATATTAAATTCAGTTATCTTTACAGTCCTACTTTCCGTTTCTTGTCAAATAGCTCAAAAAGTCACTTCTCAGGTTAGATCTATGTCACTCTATTCTTCTAATCCATTTGGCATGCTTTTCTATTGACTGCCATGGCCAAAGCAGCATGAAAGTAAGCTTTTTGATTGAAAGGTATCTTTCATAAAAGCCAGGGATACAACCTGCTCTCAGCATTTCACTGAGAGCACTGTCTCATTAGCATGTGTTATCTCTGCTGGAAAACAGTCAATTGCTTCTCCAAGTGCTCCTGTGAGGGTTTTTTCTGCTGAGTCACAAAGAAATGGCAATGCTGGAACCTGATTTTGCTTGAAAGGCAACAACCACCTTGTAAAGTATCTTATTTCTGAGGTAGTTAGAAAAAAAGGGAAAATTTACTCCATAGTGCCTATTTCAATACTTATTTTTATTCCAGATACTGTTATTTCAGCTTATTTTCCAGCAATCAGCTTTAAATGAGGCAATTCTGAACTTCACTTCACTCTGAATTTAGATGCACTTTTTGAATTCTCATGTTTTCTTTTGCTTTTATAATGAGAGAAACAAAAGAAAGATTTGAGAATTTTAGAAGAGCATTGGCCTTCTTTTGCCTAGAAGACTTGTAGCTAAATTTGTCAGTCCTTACCAACCTAACTAGTTGTTGGCAATATCCTCAGTGCAGACCTCAGTGTTTTTTCTCTTTCTTTTGGATAAATTTCACAACTCTAGTTTTTTGAATTACAGATAAATGGAATAAATCACAGTACATACAGGACCACCCTTGCAAAGCAGGGCAGTGGCACATACAATTTTGTTTGCACGATAAATATTCTTTGCTGCTTATGTGAAGAGTAGCAAATCAAGTGACAGCCACCCATCTAGCTAAAGAGGAGACAGAGGGTGTGATACCTTAGATATGCAGCTGAGGCATTGAGGATGTGTGTTTCACCTGCCCCTTAAATAACCACTGGAGGTAAGATGTGTACCACTATGCAATTTTGACCCAGAGAGACAATTTGGGACATGTTCTGGTTCAAGCAGAGTTTTACTAAAGAGTCAATATACCTATCTACGGCTTTTCAGGTCTTTTTCATTCATAAGGGGAACCGAGTATGGGAAAAAGTGATTTCCTCTGCAACCGCTGTGCAGTGGGGTTTTGCAGAGGCTCAAAGCAGCTGGTGTTCTCCAAAATGCCTCTGGGCCAGGCCTAGCAGGTGAAATAGCAAGTGAATCCCCCATCTGCCAAGGCAGTGGGCGTCTGGGAGCTTCTCCAGCCTCAGCCAGGAACACACCTGAAGTGTTGCCAAGAATTATTAGCAGAGACAAAGGTACAGACATCAGAGTGTCTCAAATCAGGTGGCAGAGCCATGTGCACAAGTGTCTCAGCAGTAAAATATTTACAGGAAAGCTGTATCTGTTGGAGGTTAGGCAGTGTTTATGAGTATCCTTACAAACAATAAACTCAGCCAAACTGAAAGTTATATTTGTTTGCACCATACTTATTCATGCTCTCTTGAAAATTATATCCCTTATATCTCTAGTTATGGGGGTGTGGGTGATAGAGGTCATGGTCTGACTTTCTCCCTCCATTCTCTCTCTCATTTGTAAAATTTATTCTGTCAGACCATAGTGATAAGAAAAGCCTACTCAGGAATATGTTTATCTGAGCCTCCTAATATTCCAACACTTCTTTTTTCCTCCCCCATCCCTGCAGTAGGCATTACTGGCACAAATGGCTATGAAGTGTGGAGGAATCCCCAGGCAGCAGAGGATGATCCTTCTAGTGTCTCCACAAGTCACATTAGCAACACAGTTAATTTTTCTGGGCTACACAATAGGTTAGAATCTGTTTCAGAGAGATTATTGAAGAGTAAGGCTTTGGCTATGCAGTCACATATTCCTAAAAAGTGCTGGCAGTGACAGTTCTGTCCTTTGTAACTCTGTAATCTCCTTTTATTGCCTACTGTCAGCAGCTTTGTCAAACATGGTGAGGTAGAGTCCTTTGCATATGGACATTACATATAAAGCTCTTAATTAAGAACATTTTTGTTACAAAAAATATAATGTAATCTGAGAATTCAAACAAAGAAAACCCAGTCAACATTTTAGAAAATCTGAAGTGTTGGATGACATGGTTGCATGAAAAAAAGCAACTAGTCTGAAACTATCTTTTGTTTCCATAATGGTGAGCCTCATGATAAAGTAGATTTTGAAAACCTTTGGATTGGAAATTGCAGCAGATCCATGACAAACTCCAGTATCAGTAATGGTTCCTTGGAAGACCTCTGAGGAGCTGATGCAACACAGGGAGGCTCAGGTGCCTCCAGGGTCCTGTCCTCTCTTCAGGTATGTGGTAGCATCACCAGGCACATCCGTGTGCTGTCTGAAGGGGGCAGTGGGTCTGGGCTCTGCACAACCCCGTTGGTTCAAGGGGGAAGGTGACATGCTGCATTTTTAAAAAGCAGGTATGGTGCCTGGTAGTGGATGGCTTTCAACCACCTCTGAGAACTGAGCAGGGGAGCAAGGGTGTGCTCAAAATGGAGATGAGGCATTACTCACTGCTCATTTTACTTACATCATTGCCAGCCTGCCTTGCTTATCCTGCTGAGTTGTGTGGCGTCCTTTGAATTAGTGGGAGACTTAGTGGCACAGAAGGCAGAACTACAAGGCATGGTAGTTTGTAGAGAATGTACCTGTAAGTGTCACTGTCTAGAGCAGTACAGTGGTGTTAAGGGCTATTTTATTCTGACATGAATTTCAGAACAATAGTCCACTGTTCTTGACCATTATTCGAAATCTAAATAATTCCAAGTGATTTGTGTGAGGGATCTGGTTTTGTGCCATAGTCATGGTATCTGTCAAACTTTGTTCCCTACTTACGAGAATAATGAGTTAGAATGGGAGAGAAAGAATCCCTGATGGGGCTCTCATCTCTCCTGGGACTTCCTGAATGGAGTTATTCAAGCACAGACTATATGGGTATGAGAGTAAGTGATGCAAACTGGCCATGAATAAACTTACACTGCTTTCTAACCATGTGTTGTATAAATTCTGGCATAATTTCCAGCTGAATGCAGAAAACCATCTGCTTTCAAAGAGGAATTTTAAAAATGTAGGGGTGGGATGAGATAAGGTAAGTAGGTACATCAGCTGCCCTACTTTCAATGACACAATGTGTTGAAATTGATTTTTTTTTTCCATAGTCTGAGTCATGATGTAACAAACACATCACACAGTTTCCTCCTGGTGGATACATTCTGTGTCAGTGATCCCAAAAGCAGAGCAGCATGTCCTCTGGTGGGGAGGTTCACCGTCAACAATGACCAGGGAATAAGGTAGTTTTTAAGGACGAGTGTTCTAGGTTGAACTGGGGAAGCCAGGGTTTTAAAACCATGCTTCTGTATGTTGGGTGAACACCTGTGTCTTCTGTTTGGCTCAGCAGAGAGGTTCTTAGGTTTGTAAGTTCTTGAAGACAAGGCAGATGGGGAAATAGCTGGTTCGAAAATCCTTCCAATTATGAGATGGGACATAAAGCTCTGAGTAGCATAGTGGCATCAGGCTCTTTCTAGCTGTGCATGAGGTCCTCAGAGAAGACACATTCACTGTGGGGATAATGGTGACTGCGAGACTGCCCGTGCCAAACGTGGTGGGGACAGGAGGTTGGGCATCTCTTTTTTGGGGGTTACATCTGCTGCACAGTCCTACATTCAAACAACCTTTGAGAGGGAGATTTTTTTTTTATTATTTCACATAATTGCTCTAGAAAAAGGTCTTTCCTTCACCTTGTGGCAGCTCTTCTGCTGACTACATTGGAAGAGAATCATCTGAATAATAAAAGCATCTGCGTATCCCAAACCAAAACAATGTATTTGAGGATTGGAGATAGGGGTCATGCTTGGACCAGTGCATAGTTCAAGCCCCTGAGGTTGTTCGCTGCAACAGTGTGAAAACATAAGTATATGTATGGCTTTTGCAGTATATTTCAAAAGTCAAATAAATAAGATATAACCATATTTCCTTTATGTGTTTTTAAAGGCCCTAATCCCTGAAGGAATAAAAGAAATTATTTGGTGGATTAATGTACACACTTCTTTATACACTCAGAGTTTTTATGTTTAGGCCAAAATATTTATGTTTTCCATCAGCAGAAAAACATATAACAGATATCTGCCCAATATTAATCATCTTTATGTTAAGAACATTGTTCATTTACAGTTACTGAGTACATATTGTGTGATTAGGCTATTTTAAAACGTGATGAATGGGAATTTTACCTCTGTTCCGCCAATGAGGCAATTTTTATACTCAGATGATATTTACATTATAAATAGCACAAGCTGACTGCATTAATGCTAATAGAATCATTTGTTATTGCCCTCTCAGCACTCCTCCTGGAAGCCTCATTGGATTTAAATCCAGTGGGCACTTTTGCCAAGAAGGTATTTATGTGCCTTTAACATCCACTCCATGCTGGCATTGAGGTGCCAGTGGGAAGCTGTGTCCCCCTGCATGTGAGATTCACATAGAAACACATCTGTGTTCTTTCATGACTGAAATTAGAGTACTTCTCCCTTCCTCCCCTCTCTGATTTGAAATGTTGTTTTCGCATTAAACTTCTAAATAAATCTTGGAGGCACCTGTATGATATTTCCTTGACTGTTTTAGATATCCAAGTTTCTATTAGAGGTAAATCAGGATATCTGGCTCACTGCAGTCACAACATTTTTCTCCCCCCCCCCCCACCCCCTTCTTCACACAAACAGTATTTCCAAGGGAGAACTCTTAGTCTAATAAAATGCCATGGTAGTTAGACATGGGCTGCTGGGTAATAGTGCAAAGTATGCTGCTGGCATGATTAACTCACTGTGAGCTCTTGTCATCACAGAAATACATTTCTATGCTGGAATTCATTTCCCTACTCAGCCCCTTCAGCAAACAAAACACTACTTACAGTATGAAGGCTGAAATTACCCTCTCTTGTATAAGTTTCCAGCAGTGCTTAAGGCCATGTGACAGCCCTGATGTGCATGGGAATACAGAGAATCCCAGTGCCAGATCTTGCTGTGGACCTCCAGCACCATCTGGCACTGTCCCCTGGCTCATGGGGAGTGGGAGGTTGCAGCTTCCTCTCAGCATGCTTTGCTTTACTTCTCCTTGGGTAATTCCATCACACAGAGCCACGTGCAGACTGAGCTGCATTAAAAGCACTCCAAGGAGAAGCAATGGCCCCTCTGGGGCAGTGCTGCTGCCTGTGCCAGGCCCTCAATGTTCCTGCTTGGTTTTCCCACTGGGCTGCTGCCTGGTTCTGAACTGAGGAAGCACCAGCCCTGCTTTGGGACCCAGTTGCTGAGTATTTTGTTTTTCCTTTCTGTTGAATGTGTGGCTCCAGGCCTTATTTACTGCATGCCAGCCAAGCCCTGTTCTCAAATGCTAATTTCCCAATACTTTTTTTTCCTATGGCATTCCTTATCTCATAATGTGCCTCCTTGACAAACATTAATTAACTTATCTTCACAACGTGCCTGCAGCAGCAGAGAGGCACCGATGGCCTTGCTTCCAGCCTTTCTGAGGCACAGAGTGTTTGAGCATCCCACCACGGGCTGGCCTGAGGCAAGTTTGCTGCAAGGGCAGGAGAAAGGAGGAGTCTTGCTCAAGTGTTTATGTATTTAAGAGCCCTCCCTGAACCCCTCAGGTAGTGACAAAGTCCTGCCCTACCTGAAGTCAGAAGGAGATGCTCTACCTGGGTATAATTCCCCAGACGTCCTTTCTGACATCCAAGGCACTGGACTGGGACCACGGCTTCTGGTACCTTGGGCTCAGTATCCCAGTGAAACAAAAGGCAACATCTCCACCCTCCTTGTAAATCCTGCAGCCTGCTCAGAAGCATGAGCACAGTGAACTAGATTTTTGGTGGCAGAAGATGGCGTCTCCATTGCCTGGAATGAGACCACAAACAACAGAGCAAAAGCAAAATTATAGACAGCTGAGATCCTAACTTTATGTTTTCAAGTATCCTGCTTTATTAATTAGTAGAGAAATAAATATGAAGCAGCCAGTAATCACAAAGGGGCAAATTCAGACCACAGCAATGGGTGATGTAGACTCTATTACCATATGCTACCCTACAGAGAGGGCAGGGAAAGTTGGGTTAGACATCCAGGCAAGAGCTGTGTGACATGATCCCTTTGTCTCTGAACTGTAGAGATCAAGGTGTGTCCACCCTGGGTTTTTGTGGGTCTGATCAACTCAGTGCTTTCTGGTGTAGGAGATATGAAAGCTTGACCTTTGTGGCAAAGCAGACAGCTTGACTATGGCATGACATTATCAGAGACACAGTGCAAACCACCACCTCTCTGTAAAGGGAATATATGTGAGGAATAATGGGAAGGACACTGTAAATGGAAAGCAACAACCCTGAAATCAGCAAAAGTGTGGTGATGTGCTCCTGCTCTGTAATGCTGTCCTTACCAGAACCCCATCCTTGCCTTATAGGTCTTCTCACATTTGGACTCCAGACACTTCACTGCTCCCAATATTTATTTCTATGTGCACAGATGCATAGTGACAGTCAATCTCTAATTATACCTCCCTATTTAGAAACAAAGTGTTTCCCAAAAGATGGCATTTGAAATGTCTTGCTGTAGTAATTGGTGGTTTTGGTCATTTCAAGATTACAGATGTTACAATTATCGCACATAATTTTTCTGCTAGTTGGAAAAAAATAGGTTTACATTTTTTTGGAGGAGAGAAGGGGTACAAAGGTTTTTTTGGCCACTTCTTTATATATTTTGGCTTGTTATGCTGAGAAAAAGGGCCTTACAATAACTCAAAGTGTCCCATTTCATTTTTTCTGTCTTGTCTTAGAGTATCCATTAGCTGCCACTAATCAAAGATCCCTTTCAGGTGTTTCAAAATTTCTCACTCAATATAGTTTACATACAATCACCGTGCACTTAATAAACAATACCTTGATAAAACGTCTTTTAGGATTATTTCTTTCTTAATTAAATTTGTCATTTTTCTAACATTGAACCAAACTTGATGACTTTTGCAATTACATCACTAACTTCATTTGTACTGCAGGTAAACTTGGAGGATTGCTTTGTCATAGAATGCTGGAATGGTCTGAGTTGGAAAGAACCTTAAAGATCACCTAGTTCTACCCCCCTGCTGTGGGCAGTGATGCCTTTCACTAGACCACGTTTTTCAAAGCCCCATCCAACCTGGCCTTGAACACTTCCAGGGATGAGGCATCCACAGCTTCTATGTGCAGCCTGCTCCACTGCCTTACAACCCTCACAGAAATGAATTTCTTCAGTATTTCAAATCTAAATCTACCCTCTTTGAGCCTAAAGCCATTTTATCAAGCAGCATCTCTAACCTCTCTAATGCTATTTTTTTTATCTGTGTTAGTGCAGCAGTAAAAAAAATATCCTTTAAGATGCTGTCTTTGTTCTTTAAATCATAGTATACAATGGAGGTGAGATGAGTCTACGTGGACCATTATTCCATGCAATATTAGATTGTTCTGGGGGTAAATTCTGAGCAATGAAATGTTCAAATAAATTGCAGCCCACAAAATCCTCTTATCCTTCTACCATGTGATTCTCTTCTAAACCTCAACTGATTTCACGGTCATAACTGCAGTATCAAGATATCTCCAAAGTAATAATTAAAATGTTTTTTGCAGCTGCAGAACATGGCTTTTACTTTTGTGCCACTTTACACTGTCTCACAATTACCTTCATACCCTCTGTCCCCACAGTTCATGCAAAATCTCTGGGAATTAATTTTTCTGCAGTATGTACAATGTCTCTCACGAATCTGGTGTCTCTAAACACCTGCTTCATCATGAAAAAAATACCTATGCATAAGCAGTCAGACTATGACAGATTTTTGAAGAGGCTACTGGATATTTCAAATATTTCTTTTTAACAAGTCCTTGGGATTTAAATAGAAATCTAGTACTTTACTTAAATTCATTAATTTTAACCGTATTGCCAACCTCCAAATTCATCATTAAAGCTGTACATCACAGAGGCTCATCTGCCCAAACATTTCAGCTGTGGTTTTGTTGCCCATTTTATCACTGCCCAGCATGTACAGCAAATTTTAGAAGCTTAAAAATTAACATCCTCAGAGATAGGTAATACTAGCTCTTGTCATAAGACCCAATCAACTGTTTTGAAATAGTGCCATTCCTTGACACTAATTCCGGATTGCTCATGGATAAGTCCTTTTCTGCAGCCTGCAGTGAAAGTGTGGAGGTGTTCAAAATAAATAAACAGATAAAATACAGCACCAGAGCATTAAAAAAGGTCCCTCAGTCTCCCTCCCTTCGCTTTGAAGCTGATGTGAACTTGCTATTTTAATTGTGGACATGGAGGTGTAAGTGAGCAGGTGTGTATGTTCCCATACCACTCTTGTGGGAAATTGGGAGCATTTTCCAGTGACTCTCAGATCCAGTGGCTCTTGTCTGTCAGCCCATCCCACCATTGGCTCTGTGGGATGAAGACTACAGGGTCCCTGCTGGGACCCATGGTACTCTCCAGTTCATTATTGGAGGGTGTCCTGGTTTTGGCGAGAAGAAGCTGTCCCAAAGCTGCTCCTTTCCATAAGCACATCCCAAGGAGCCTCTTTCAAGTTACTCTAAATTGGGATGGAAATTACAGCTGACTCTTGTGGGTTGTAACCAATGTCCAGGATCCCTCAGGCAACATGAGGGAAGATGAAGTGGTGAGGGCCAGCCCAAATCTCACAGCTAGTGGGAAAATCACAGCAGTACTTCTGTATCTGAGGCCATACAGTGAGCCATATTGAGGAATCGATCTGCCTAAGAGAATCCATCAAAGAAGGTTCACCTAAGGCCTATATCAACATCATTTTATGGTCCCACAAAATCTGTGGAGGCAGCACTGAGGAGGTAACATGGGGCTGGGATTGCTGAGAGTCAAGGCAGAGCAGGAGCCATCAAAGGGAATTTTTGTCCAATCACAGCCTGGCACACAACATAGCTGATGTCGTTAGTGAGTAAATCAGCTGACAGGTCATGATAATCACTGACCTCAAATGTGCTTTCAGTAACCCTACACATCTACCTAGCACATGCTCAAGCGATTTGACTGTACCCCCACATCTGCATTTGACTGGTGCAACCAAGCCTGCCAAGGGGCATTGCACTGGGAAAAGATTTGGGATTACAGGTCACCAAGTTAAGAGGCAACACATGAAAGGGAAGCTAACATTTATTCAGAGCCAACTTTAATTTGTCCAAAAAAGTACAGGTTTTAAGATCTTAACGCTCCTGAGTGTTTAATTTATTTAATACATTTTAAATGCTTGATGGTGAATTAAACATTCAAAGATTTTCCCTTCCTCATAGCGATGAAGGTCTGAGAGGAGATTAAAAATTGGATTTGAGGCCATTGTTATGTAATTAGACTTGTTTGGCCTTTTGTTAGCCAGTGCAATTGCTCCCTTGCACCTGTCCATGCAGCGTGATTTATAATTCAGCACAGAATACACAGGTTTTCTTGTCTCCACATAATTGCTCAAATTTTTATTTGTCAAGTGTTGTGGATCACAAGCATTTTTAGTTCTGCACAGGCAGGCAAATGCTGCTTAAAATAAACCTCATCCTGCAATTCTTCCCCCAGGAGCTTATCCATGAACATTTTCAGTGTACCGATTAATGAGACCAAGCTTCCCCCTCACACTCATCTGATTAAAATATTTAAAGGAATACTAGACAAATTCAAATTGCCTGGTAAGTACTGGGCATGCTCTTCTCTGTATTAGCTAACTCTTGTTCATCTTGATAAAAAATGGTGAGGAAATCTCAATAAATCAGGAGTCTGCTACTGTCTAAGTCAGGAATGTTCCTTTCCAGTGAAGGGGACAAGCTTTACCAGGTAACAGATAGGTGTTAGGTCAGACCAAATATTATGAAACAAACAATTGGCAGCAAAGCTATTATACAGTGCAAGCCAAAGAAGTATCAGTTGCAACAGGATTTAAAAAGAAATAATAATTGTATCTGTCAAAATGGTCTAAAGGTCTGTAATTGAAATGGAGAATGGGAAGACCCAGTAAGAGAATTCCAGGGTTTGACAGGAAACCCTGTTAACCCCACCTCGTTCTGTGTGATAGGCGTGGCAGACACTTGGTAATGGGATGTCACAGCAGGCATCAGGAGCTCCCCATTTCAGCTGCTCGTATGTGTGTCACACAGATTCCTCTTGACAAAGTCAATGGCCTCTCTTCATCCGCTCATCATTTTTGATACCAGCTGCACTCTTAAACCCAGGACTAATCTATTTATTCCTAGGAGTGTTATAAAATTCATGAGGGTGCAGAGTGAGCTGCATCCAAATGGACCACTCAGGCTAATAGTTAATAAAGAAAAATGTTTCTTTTACAACCATGATTTAAGAACCCAAATATTTATATATATGAGTATGAAATCAGTAGGCAGCTATATCTGCTATGCTCAGGACAAGTAAGCAGGAAAGAGATGACTACAGTGACTTCTGTTGAAACTACAGCTCCCACAAATATGTATCAGTATACTGACTTTAAAATAAATGGATGTGCCTCTTCAAGCTCTACAACCTTTAGCCTCTTGAAATTCTGTGAGTCGCTACCCCTGTGTACCCCTGCGAAGCTGTGAAATGCTGTCAGTTACCTTTTGGAAATGGGTAAGAGGAAGGCTGGTTTCTGAGTTTACAGAGGTAAGCTGAAGCAGAAACACAACTGCTGATCCTGCCAGCCGCACCCGTGTCACGTCCCAGGTTACAGAAACAATCAGGAGCTTCCTGAAGCCAGAAGCACTTCCTTGGCAGAAAGCAAATTGCTTGGCAAGCGTTCCTCTGCTGCATTTGCAAGCAGATTGTACAGCTTTGCCCCAGTCCTGGAAACCTTTCTGCGAGGATGGGCTGAGACTGAGGGTGGCTTCCAGCTGCTTTGCGCCAGCCAAGCCAAAAGAAGCAAGGCTGGAGAAGCAAGTGGCACAAAGAGCAAGAAGTAGACTTTCTTATTGGAAAACTCTTCCTTTATTTTTAATATGTGTCTATATATATTCAGCACCTCTCTCTAGTAAGAAAAGGTACAGTGAGGTCTAAAAAGAGCTTTCAGTACCACAACTTCCTTCTGATTTTCCTGCTAAGAGAGAAAAGTGGCATATAAGAAGAAATGCTGATGAGAGGTGGTGATTGGAAAAGTCAGTGGTGATTGGAAGTAGGATGCAGCTGCTCAATCACAACATAATTACTTAATCTCTTTATCAAGAGAAAACCCTGCTACAAGACAATACTGACCTAGGAGGGAAAGTTTAGAGCTCTACTGATGAATGGGGAGTGAGAATGAGACAAGCTGCTTGGAGATCCCCATGGAAGGGGCCACATGAGATGACAGCAACATCCAGGTCTTGCTACACTCCTCTGGGGACTTCTTATCTCCCTGTAGAGATGTCCCCTCTGCAGTGGGTCCTGGCATCTGGGGGGCAGGAGGTGGTGGCAGGAGGACCATTGAAAATGTGGGGTTTGATCACAGCTATTTGAATATGAAAGTATTAATGGTCCTACCAGGTTTGGGAGCTTGAGGTGTGACCCTCTATCCTGTTACCGTGGCTGACGGCACACTGAGCCTTTGCCATCTGCTGGCTGTCTGAGCTCCCCCGCAGCACACCGGCCTGCCCTGGGCGGGCACAGGGGCTTTCCACACTGCCCATCCAATCAAAATGGGTGGGAGGAGGAGAAGTGAAGGGAGAAGGAAGATGAGAAGGCCAGGAGAGACTCCTGGGGGAGGAAGAGCAGAGCCGGCAATGGAGCAATACAGTTACAAACGAGCAGGCAACCGAGCCACATGCATACAAAGTGCCTGCAACAGCTCCTGTCCTTCCAGGTCTGGAGAGGCTGTTCTGAGCAATGGTTTCACCAGCATGCGGGAGACATGCTAAATAAGTTTCTCTTTAATCCACAAGAAAGGCACAAATAGTTTCTGATGGAAAACAATATTAAAATTGTTGATTTTTACAGAAAAAAAAATAGCATCCATTAATCAAACAAATGGCACTCTCTGGAATGGAGCAGTGTGGGGCTGCAGATTAATTGCAGGAGTTGTCTGTTCTCCCTACATCTTTCAGCATTTCAAAATGAACATAATACCCAGTTTTATTATTTGCCAGCCCTTTAGGTTGGACTTGAAATGCAATTAAAATAGCACTTGAGAGAGCCATACATTTTAATTAATGGCCTGCATTACTGAGAAGTTGGAAAACAAAGAGAGCATTGCCCACTAGGAATGAGTAAATCAAGACAGATGTGCTCCTATGTGTCCATATATCAATATGATGACATAATCTAGTAGAGCAAGAAACCCATCTCTGCTGTAATATCACTCGTTTTGCTTCAAAAATTTAGCGCAAGGAGTGCGTAGGATGAGTGCCAGCTTAATGGCCTCAGGTCTTAAAATTGGGACAAAATATATCTAAGGGAATGCTGTTCTACTGCAGGGTTCCAAAACCAAGAGGACTCCCCACGAGATTCAGCCTGCCCAACTCCCCTCCCCACTGTGCTGCTTCTCCTTTTTGTTTCCAGATCCTGGAGCTCTGGCCCTGAACTGCCAAATTGGTAGCTAAGATATAGCAATTCCAGGTGTGGGTGACACCTAAGAGTGGTGTGAAAAAGGTGTGAGCACCATGGTATAAAGTCTGGGGTTCGCTCCAGCTCAACAAGCTTGTTCTCCCCCAAAAACAAGGACATTGCCAGGAAGCACCTCGGCAAATCTCTGCTGCTCCCAATGGCATCACTCCTGTGGACAGCTTGGATGCAGTGGTTCTCTTTTTGTGTATATACAGTGTGTATGTGTAAATATATATATATATATGCCAAAGGCTGGTGCCAGACATGTTTTAAGCATAGACCTGGACTTTCTTAAGTATTTTACATGATGATCATCTTCTACATAACATTTACTGAGAAACATATTGAAACACTGAAAAACAATCAATGCTATTAAATTTTGCTAAATAAAGAGTAAAATGGGAACTTATATCACATGATATAAGTTACAGAGTCTTGTCAAGAGTTTGTATATGCACCCACACATCACATACCAGTTATGATTTTGACTAAGGGTCAGGGGCTACGTAGAAGGGACTTTTCCAGCTTTTTACAGGAAGAAAACAAAACTGAAGCAAACAAAAAAGGTGACACACATATTAGTAAAAGCAGAAATGGAAATAAGAAAAAAATGAAACAGGAAAAATGCAAACCCATTGACCATTTTAAAACACATTTAGAGACTTCAAAAGTACACAGCGCAGAGTTAAAAATTTGAAGAGGACAGCAATTTTTTTAGGTAAATCTGTTTTTCCTGACCTAGGGAAACTCCGGGAAAAGCTAGCAAAAGAAAGGCATTTATGAAACAAGATAAAAGAGAAAATTTGCCATTGTGAGTATGAAATAATGAAACTTCACAGAAATATGTTGAGCTCTCCTGTCCCCTTTTTCATCTCTTTGTGAATCTGCCTTTTTTGGACAATATGTGGGCATTCTTTGGAACTATAATCCAACAACAGGCTCTGATCTAGGCATCTTCAGCAAAACACAGAAAGGACTGGGATAGAGTAATGAGAAAATGCCACTTCATGAGTCAGTAGCACTCCTGTGTTCAAGTGTTTTAGATAGATTTGGTCATCTTATCTTTAAACATGGGGTTGAAACTGATGGTCTTCAAAGAAGGGTCAGCAAGCAAATGAACACAGGGAAAATCTCTTCTTGCTACTACCTTGAGGTAGAAGTAGCTGGAGGCTTTCCATTCATCTTGAAAGAACAGTCCAGCTTTCAACACTTGTTCCATGTCATGGAGACCCTGCAGAGCACAAAGGGACTTTTCTTCCACCTTTGCAGAAGTACGTCTCCCCTGAGCAGCCTCCCAAGAGGGACACCAACACAGATCAGCCAACTACCACAGCCAGGAGTAAAAAGGGATTTAAATGCTTGAGCAGCCTTTGGTAAGACTGCGCACTCATAGAAACCATTTCAGAGAAGAAACTGCAATGCGCTGGATATAAGGAAATATCCAAAAGCTACCAGGAATACCCAGATATTCACAGAATCATGGAGTGTGCTGAATTGGAGGGGACCCATGAGGATCCACTGAGTCCAGCTCCTGGCCCTGCACCATCCCCAAGAGTAACACCATGTGCCCAAGAGTATTGTCCAAATGACTCTGTCAGGCTTGGTGCTGTGACCACTTCCCTGGAGATCCTTTTCCAGTGCCCAACCACCCTCTGTGGGAAGAACCTTGTGCCACCTAAACCTCCCCTGACACAACTTGAGGACATTCCCTTGGGTCCTGTCACTGGTCACTACAGAAAAGTGATCAGTGCTGCCCTTATGTTATATCCATTGTTTGAGAGGTAAGGATTTTATGGTGGGCAAATATGGACTATCTGTTTCTCTCCTTAACCATGAAGCAAAAAATCAGGGTTTTGTTTGTGTTTTGTTTGTTGTCTTCATTTATTCGCCTCTCAGAAGTACTCAGACAGTAAGTTGCCAATGTTGGCTGATGGGACAATTGACTCCTCCTGTGGCCATTGCTTCTCCAGTTCTCTCACACCACATTACTGAGCAATCCAGTGCTGTCAGCCCATTTAGCACAAACATCTGTGATAAAGTGCCAGAGGGGCTGTGGGCAGGCATAAGCGTCCCTCTGCCTGATCTACAGGTCTTGACTAGTCAGGAGATAGAGACCTGTCCCAAGGAAGTTGTTGGCACATATATTTGTAGGAGAGGAGTTACGTGTGCATTTGCTGGGGGCACTGGGGACAAAGTAAAAAGAGATTTTTGTAGCCCGCCTTCTATCTCCTCTGCCTTTTCATTAAACATGGTTGGAAAATATTTCCTAAGTGGAAAATACTTGTTTGTATATTTTTTTCCTCAGCATTTAATAGCTCTTTAAAATTGCATCCTTAAGGCTTTTTAGCAACTGGCAATAAGATGTGTCCACTTCATGAGCCCTGATTTATGCCTGAGATCAGAAAAGGGTGGATGTCCATTAATCCACACCTGTGTATTCACTGGGGAAGCAGCAAAGATTAAGTACTTTTGTCTTCTGGGAAATCTTCTTGATTGTGCAGATTTTCTCCTGCCAGAATCTTAGCAGAAGCCAAAATATTGTATTGTCAATCAGACTTGTACAACAAAGCCCAAGCAGGCTCCTTACCAGCCCCAGTTCATTTTCTGAGGCATCAAAAAGCCAGAAGGAGGGGGATGCACATGAAAGGCAACTTAATGCTGAAGCAAAGGGACCTAATTAGAGTGAAGGCAGGGAATCTGCATGGAACAAAAAGACACCGTGTAATTAATAAAGTAACTAATATGTTGCTTTATAAACCATGACGAACCACTCACTTAGGGTTATTCTGCATTCTGAACTTTGATTGACTCACATAGTTGCTTATTTATTGTCTTTGTTGTTTATTAATGTTTATTAATGTTGTTGTCATAGTTGTTTATTAATTATTATATATTGTAATTATATTGTAATTATATATATAATAAAGACATATTAAATATGTCTTTATTGCCCATTTTTATAGCGAGACAAAGCAAATTCAGCCAATCTGAGCCTCCACATCTACGTACAATCACTGATGACACAAAGAGAATCCTCTTCTCTATTGATCCAAGACTGAAGGTGAACTTGCATTTCCAAGAACTTGAGACAGTCTGAATGAGAATTTCCAATGAAAATGGCATGAGCCTTTGGATCAAGTGTCCAAGGTGACATACAGAAAATAAGGATATCTTTAATAGATAACTTTTTTTGTTGTCTGTCCATACTGCTGTGGGCATCAGACCTGATGGTGTTACACCTTAGAACACCATCCCACTAACCACCTTCTGGATGTTCACTGGTTTTGGCCTGCCTGTTCAGCAGGTGAAAATCATCCAGAGATGTAACTGGTAAAGAAATGGCAAGTACACACAGCCAGTGTGCTAGAGAAATAGGGAAATCTCATTATCCTGAATGAAAATAGATAAAATCTGTTCACCCATCGTTAGCCTTGACCATGCCTTTGCTTTATCCCTGAGTTTTGAATCTGACCTGAAGGTGTATTTCAATAGAGTATTTGCAATGGACATAATGGCGAGCAAGCTAAATACTGGGGCGGGGAGGGAAGGATTTCCTGTTTGCTTATTGCTAAGAAAGATTTCAGGGGTGCAGGCAAGCTTCCTGCATCCCACCAGGACCTTTGGGCTTGGTCTCCTTGACCCATGGGAGCCAATCAACACTTCTTCAGCATTCTGCAGGCTAATGGTAAAACAGCCAAAGCTTGGGCTGTGCCCAGGAAATTTGGACTTTTGGGAGAAGAAGAGAAAAAGGAAGCCAGGATGATTCAAGCAATGCTTGGAGGATTGACCCATTGCTAGGGCAGTGGGTCCCTTTGCAGGGGATCCTCTTACCTCAGGTAAGACCTGAGGTTTTCCTGTGGGCAAGTTCAGGGCCTGAACAGGTTAACTCAGAAAAAAACATCTTAGATCTTTCGAAATAGCATTGATGGGCAGCTCTGCTCTGTGAAACAGAAAGAATACTCAGCACATGGCTGGATAATCCTGTGATATTTTGAAGAAATTGTGCCCCCTGCTGATTTAATTATTTTTTTTTTTGCCTCAGCTCTAAACCTGGTGAGAACATTCAAACATACTGATTAGCGTTCAAGGTCAATAACTCAGATGTCCTGCTGGATAGTAAAAATCTTCCCTTTCAACACTGAAATAAGATGCTTATTATTGATTTGTTGGAAGCAGAAGGTAAAAGATGAATGGCATATCCTTGCAGGGCCAGCATTCTGAGGCCATGCCTAGCATTTTACATGTCCTTTGTAGCATTTTATGGGAAAATAAAAGCCTGGAATAAAATAAGCATAAATTTGTGACCAGAGGATTTGGTAGGTTTATAAAGGCTCTGTTTGTGTCTTACTTGCATGGCAAAACGATCTTATTTTCTAGCAAAAAAATACAATCATCGGCTACCCGTTTAAACTGATCATGGCTGATTAACAAAAAAAAATAGATCATTGTGGAATAATAATCACTGATGTTTTATGAGATGGGTGGTTATACCACAGTATCCCACATCAACTCTCTCAATGGCCAGCAGTATGAAAAAAAGCACTTTTTTTTTTTTTTCCAGGAAACCTCATCTGTGCCAAGCCAACTTGCACAGAGGTCACCCCAAATGCAGGTCAGACAGCAAAGAAGGAAAGAAAAGAAGAAATCCCATTAATGTGCTGTCACAGGCATGTGAATTAGGCTGCAGCCAGCCCCACATCCAGTACAGTGGGGCTGGATACAGGCTCACACTTCCCAGGAAAGGGCAACAACCCCACATTTCCCATTGCCCCATTTCCATCTTGGGGCCACTGGGGCTGTGTTACAGATACGGCCCTGCTGGATTTATGCTCGTCCAACATTTCTTTCCTCTAAAATCCTACTTAGTGTGCTTTCCGGTGCTGCACTATGCTCTGCTATTGTTAATGCAGCGATCAGGGACATTTTCTTTTGGCTTCCTCGCCCAGTCGCTAAACTGCAAACCTGTCTCCGCTAGGAGGTCATTGAGTACCCTCTAGTGGATATTTTGGAAAACATATCTCAGCTCTTTATTGGCCCCTAGAGCCTTGGCAGCAGCTCTCTGGAAAGCCTTGTGTTTATAGTTAAGGTGCACAGGGGATGGATTACAAAAAGCACAGCACATGCAAACTGTTGCAAACCCTTACAAGAGCTCCTTCTCTTCAGTTAAATCAAACATGAAGGGCAAACAAGATTAAAAATCAATACTTCAAGACAAACTGCTTGCTTTATTTTTTTTATCTAGTAGATTTGTACAAGGCCAAAAATACCTGTAAGGAAAAATCAATCTGCCAATAGCATTCAATTTCAGTTTTTGGAATGGCCTGAGGTGGCAGTGGGCCCCCTACCCGTGGCATCTAAGGATAGACTCCTGGAGAGAAGCAAGAATTTATCCCTATGATTGGCCTCCTTACCCTTTATTTATTAGCTTTAATAATAATTTGGGTTTTTTCTTAAAAATTAGTCAATGTATTTGCTTTTTGCTTCCCATGATCTGTATGTGGTGGGTCAATCTTCCCAAACAGTCTAAATTCCGCCCAAATGCTCACTCACTCACACTCCCATCCTCAGAAATGTGTGAGAAAGATTTTGTGTCACAGGAAGGACAGGGAGCTTGGTGAATTGCCAGTTAGCATCCCAGGCAGACTGGACTCAATGGAGGTGGGAGGAAATATTTTAAGTTGTTGCCAATTAAAACAGATTCAGGTAGTGAAAACCAAAGATAAATATTAAAACAATAGCTTTCTTCTCACACTTCTCACAGGCTCAGCTTCATCCCCAACTCTTCTATATCCTTTTACCCCTCGGGGAGATGTGGCAATGGAAGTTGAGGTCAGTCCCTAACTGCTGCTCTTTCCTTTTCGTGCTTTTCCCCTGCTCCAGCATGGGCTGCAGCTCTTCAAGATAAACCTTCTCTGGTGTGGATCCTCTCAGTACAGTGGATATGTGCTCCTCCCCTACCCCCTTCCTTCTCCTCCTCTGCCCTTGGTGTCCCCTCTGCTGTTTATCCTCCCCTGCCCATCCAGAGTTATCTGCTTTCTGGTACAACTTACCAATAACACTTTCACTGAAGTGTTGAGCAGCATTAATTTGAGTCAGCGGTCTTGTCAGTTTGTCTTGAGTTGATGTCAGACTAAATGTTGTGCCATTAGCATGCACAACTTTATGCCTTTTATCAGTGACTTAATGCTAGTGCTCTGTAAGACTTCAGGAATTTCCCTGGTACACCAGGATGTTTTGAAAATGAGGATGAGTAGGTCAATTATATCGTTAGCAGCTTTTCAAGGCCTTCTGAGTATGTAGCAAGACTTAAACCTGTTAATGTCTAATACAGATTCTTAATGTCCTCACTTATAACTCAGTAGATAAAAAAATCACTTCTTTCATTATGCTTGAAAATACATCCTGCTTCTTTCTAAATGTGTAAGAGAAATATGTCTATCTTTTCTTACCCTTCTCTTTAGTAGGATGTCATTGCTGCCTGTTGTTTTTCAGGTTTCTATCAGGCTTTCCCCTTGTTCTGTTTCTCTTCTGGAGCACAAGTTCTGTGCTGGTCTGTTGGGTATTTCATAAAAAATACAGATGTCAGCATATACAGCTTAAAAGGCTTGGGACCTCTCCTGGTGGTATGTTGTAAGTTCACTTCCTTTTTTACCGTCTTTTCTCGTGGAGCTTTTGGTCATGGCTCCTGAGGTTGGGCCTCACATGCCCCGTTCTTATGCCAAATTCTGAATTTTCAATTTCTGAACCTTACTGGTGGGTGAGATTTTGCTTTGTTTTGCTGGGAATCGCATTATTTCCAGGAAAAACCTGGCTCTCGGTTTATCATGTTTTCAAAGAAAACCAGAATGTCTCTATGTGCAAGTAGGTAAGAGATGGGCCAGTTGAGCCTCAAACCCTCTCCCTAAGCTCTTATTTCAGATCCTCCATGGTTCACCCTCTCCACTAACAGCTGAGACACCTCCAACCTCCTTCTGACCAGTCCCTGGGTTAGTCAAGGTGTTCAAAAAGTGAATGTTTGTAAAGGCACATTTTCAGTAATGGGAAGGGGTTATCTGAGGAGCTTCTTGGTCATTGGAAGTTGGTTCTGACCTGAGCAGGAAATTGGGTCACAAGGTCACCAGAGAGACCTCCTAGGCTAAATTGTTCTACAGTTCTATGCAAAAAATATGGTGTGTCACTTAGTAAGCTGGCTGAAAGTATTGAAGAGGCAAAGACAGGGTACAGGACGAGACACATGACATAATTACATTGTTGAAAAAACTTTATTATTTTAAATTTTATTTCCTGAAGTAAAAAGTCTACAGGAAATGTGTAATCATTCTTTAAAAATTTAATATTTCCTAATCCAATGATATTTTTAATTACTTTGAATGTTTTCAATCGATGACAGTCTGCAATGCCCAGGGATGCAGCCAGCACATGATGATGTACATTTCTTTGTGGGATCCTGTGTTACGCAGAACCTGTCCTCTCTGGTAAGAGAGACAGTGATAACACTGCTGTTTTGAAAGCAGTGAGTCACCTACATTTGCTAATAATACATTCAAAAAAATCTGTGCCATTTCTGGCTGTGTTTTAGCTGGGCTCTGAAACACCTACCAGACTGTGGGAGGGGGGGAGGGGGGCACAGGAGGAAGTTATCCAGCACCAGTAAATGATAAAGGTGGTTTTCTAAGGAACTGGCCCAAGGTGCACATAGCCTTGGCTTGTCAGAGAGCTCTGCAGGTGCACATCTGCCACACAGGGGGCTTGTGCTGCCTCTCCAGAGTTAGTGAGTCCACGGGTTTGGCTTGGAGAGTGTAGTGGCGAATGAGGGAGAGGTTTTTTTCCCTTTCACTTACTCTGCTTTCCTATGGCATTGGAAAACAGGGTGTATGTGTTTGCACAGCAAGGTTTTGGTAGCAGGAGTTTACAGTGGTGGCTTCTGTGAGAAGCTGCTAGAAGCTTTCCCCATGCCCAACAGAGCCAATGGCAACCAGCTCCAGGATGGACCTGCTGCTGGCCAAACTGAGACCCTTGGTGACAGTGGTAGCTCTGCTAACACATTTAGGGAGGCAGAAAATTTACTTCCCAGGAGCAAATTTTGTCCAGAGAGGAGTGAGAATATGGGAAAGGAACAATTCTGCAGACACCAAGGTCAGTGTAGAAGGGGGGAGGAGGCACTCCAGGTGCCAGAGCAGAGATTCCCCTGCAGCCTGTAGTGCAGACTGGTGAGGTAGCTGTGCCCCTGCTGCTCATGGAAGTCCATGGCTGGAGCAAAGATCCACCTGAAGCCCCTGGAAGATCTCACACTGGAGCAGGGGAAGAGTGTAAGGAGCCCCCTTTTGAGGAGGAAGGAGATGTAAAAACTATGTGATAAATTGACTGCAGCCCCCATTCCCTATGCCCCTGTGCCACTGGGAGGGAGGAGGTAGAGAAATCAGGAGTGAAGTTTAGCCTGGAGGAAGGGAGGGGTGGGGAGAAGTGTTTTCAAATTTGTTTTTATATTGCATTAATCTACTCTGGTGTTAATTGGCAATAAACTAAATTAATTTCCCAAAACTGAGTCCATTTTGCCCATGCTAGCAATTAATGAGTGACCCTCCCTGCCCTTATCTTGGCCCCTGAGCTGTTTGTTGTATTTTCTCTCCTCTGCCCCAGTGAAGGAGGGGAGTGATAGAGTGGCTTTGGTGGGCACCATGCATCCAGCCAGGGTGAACTCACCACCCAGGGATGTGCCAGCTCAAGCACTAAGCAGCCAGGCTATTTTACAGAGCAAGCAGAAGTGCTTTTTTTCTGTGTGATTTCAAGCATGAGCAATAAACATATAGCAAAAAATAAATTTGCTTAGCCAGCGCTTCAAAGGGTGTGCGCTGCCACCCATGGTAATTTCAGTGTGATACCTGCCGACTTCCCCTTTGCAAAAGGTCTCTTGGATGATTCATGCTCTCATCTACTGATGTTCCTGACCTCTTAAACCACACCACTAACCCTTTGCCTTGGACCCAAAATTTCCAAACTGTTTTTAAATGGTGCCTATATGTGTGTGTGTGTGAGCCTTCTTTTGAAAGACAGGCAATCCCAGCCTGTGCCCCAAGAGACAGATCTGGCAGTGGAAAGTCACCATCCTCCCTGGCCTTACTCATCTTCCTCATGCTTGCTTTTCCCTTGAATTTATGTAGTGTGTCTCCCTACCCACAGGCGCCAGTTGAGACACAAAGCTGCCAGGAACTTTCCATCTCTTCCTGGGAAGAGGTGCCTTGCCCTTTCCTGATTAGACTGCATACTTGTGATGCTGAATCAAACAGAAAGCCAGGATAAGCGGGCACTTCCTCCTCCTGCTTTACTACCAGGCAGAGGAGGGAAGCACTATGTTTCCAAACTCTCCTTCTCCTGGATCCCTCCATACTAGCTCGGATGGTCTCCATTTAAAGCAAAGTCTTTTCTAAAATGTATCACCACTTTTTGTTTTAATTAGCACTGATGGCAATGACTTCTGAAAAGGCACAAGGAGCTCCCCGTCTCTCCAGACCTGCAAGTGAAGCTGCAAGGCACTGGCATGGTGGGTGGCAGTGCTTCCCATGGAGGCAGCCCTGTGATGCCATACTTTCCCAATGCCTCCTGTGACTGATCCACTTAGGAAAGCAGCTCTTCTCATTATGTTTAGCTCTTTAATCCTTTTCTCTCCCTTTCCAGAAGTGACAACTTTTCTGTTTGCACCTCCATTGCATCACCACTCCCCTCTACAGCTGCCCTGCATTTTTTTTTGCCTAACAGCATGTAATTAATCAGCTCAGGTTTGTAATAAAATATGACGCCCATTTAATAGACTGAGTCACTGGTAGAGCCAAGCAGAATGAGCTGATGGGAAGGATGGCAGGGGAGATAATGCAAGGCTGTCAGCAGGTGAGGGGCAGGCCTGCCTTGCACAGCCAGTGCTCCTCAGAGGCAGCCTGGGCAACACCAAGACCAAACCTGCTCATGTTTCCCTGTTGCTTGGTGAGGTTTTGGCATGTTTTCCTGTCTGAGCCAGTGCTGCTGCAGCAGGAGCCAGACTGGTTGATCCCTTCTGTAAGCAATGGACATGAGCTGAGGGTTAGGTTGGAAATGAGGAAACACAGAGAATGGGTGAAGTAGAGAGGTGACTGCCAGCCCTGTGGGGACACTCCTCCCCTGGACAAGGTGAAGGGGTTGGACCCCACGTGCTGATGACCCTTTTGGGGGAAGCCACCAATCTCATCTCTGAGCTGTTGCTGGCTTTTCAAACACTTCCATATGTAGTATTTTTTGTTGCTGGCTGTGGTACTGTCACATCATTAGTCCTCATTAGAGGGTGATAAAATACTTATATAAAAACACCTCATAAAACCTGCTGATCATTGGCACTGTACTACTCCAAGTGCTCTGGAGTTTCAGGACAGAGGAGTTCTGTGACGTTATAAAAATCTCCCTCCTGTGGCTCAGAGACAAAGCTAAGTCAAAGAGCTGTTATGCAGCTGACAAAGGGTTTAGGGCTTGCACACAGGCAGGTAAACTGGTGTATCTGGGAATGCTCATGAATAACACCAGAAAGGTGCTGGGCATTTTACAATTTACTTTGCAAGAGCTGTAGAAAAAGTAAAAAGTGCAGCACCATGATTGGGAAGATGGATGTCCATGTGTGTATATCTACACATACGTAGCAAAAATAAAAACTTTTTGATTTTCTGGCTAACACAACTGCTGTTATGCTAGAGGTTTTTTTAAGCAAAATGGTTTTAGTTCTTTTTCAAGCAATTATGAATATTTCCATGTAACTGCTTTTCAGCTGTTTGTTAGAAAATGCTTACCTAGAGTTTTTTATGATGTAAGCTAATTACATCCTAAATTAAAAAAACCCCCTTATTTATGAATAAGATACTGAGATTTGGCATTTGATTTCAGCATTCAGCACAATTCCTGTTTAATGCTGTGCAAACTAATTCAGTCTTATCCCAGAGCAGAAACTACAAAAGCCGTGACAGTATAAATCACGCGTTGCGGCACATTCACTGCAGAAGATTCAGGGTGCTCTGGGGATGGGCAGGAGAGCAAAAGCTCTGCCAGTTCTCGGTGTTTCTCCACACCACCATGTCCCAGGAGGCAGCAGTGGCTGCAGGAACTCATTTACAGCCCCACAGAGTGACAGGTCCTGCACTGAGCTTGCAGACGCAGCACCAGCCCTGTATTAGCCTGCCACACTGCAGAAGGAACAGGATCAAAAGAGAGAGTCATCCTTTCCCAAGTCCTTGCAAGTCTTGTTTCTGGTTGTTTACCAGGTATTCCAACCAGGAATTCCACTTTGTACGTCTCTTTTTTTTTCTTCCTTGGAAAAAAAAATATTAACAAAGACCTAGGACTAACACAAATTACCTACTCTGCTTTCTATTGTTAAATTGAAATCTCTTTACTTTATAGCCCTGCCAGGAGGGATAACACTATTTTTAAGGCATGACACCACATTGCAGAAAGGGTGTCTCCTAAAAACTTGTTTAGTCCTCTCGTCCTTGCCTGTAAACCACTGGAAAATATACAAGCCTCTCACAGTTTTTACAGTAACCATTCAGGGTAAACTGTAAGACTTTTGGTTTCCTTCCCCTGTTAAGGTAAGGAATACCCCAAAGCTAAACAATTGAGAGTGTTTTACCAATGTTGAGGAGCTCTGGAAAGAGCAACTTTTGCTTTTGTGGTAGGTACATGCCAGAAAAGCCATTTTAAGATTGCCCATCAGTTAAAGCACTAAAGCCGTGGAGGTGGAGCTGCAGAAACGCCCTTCCTATTGATGCCAGAACACTCTTGAGCTCTTCCTTAAAAAACATCAGCAGTTAGGAAGGGCGCCAAGCTTTCCCAAGGAAACACTGTAATGAAATGCATCATCCAGCTGTCTGTGCCTTCACCACCACTCACCTGTATCCATCCCTTCATCCTGCAATCTGGCGACAGCTCACAGGTTGTGCAAACGTGCTAAATTCAAGTGCCACCCAAAAAATGTTTTGCAAGTGGATGTGCTTTCCAGCTGTGGGAATTTTCACTTTTCCCACTAAATCACTTGGAACAGATGTTCTGCATCTGTTATTTTTATTCATTTACATACTTAAATTGCTGCTCAGTCAATCCCATAAATCCTCAAAGGTAAACCAGTCCCAAGAAATAGGATTGACCAGTGATGAGAATGCTGTAATTTTAAAAGTGGGTCAGGGCCGAACATTGCTGTGCTTTCTTATTCTTTCAACTTCCATAGGGCAGTAGGGCCATCCCACTGGGCGTGGATGAATTCCTCCTTGTTAACATAAAATGCTCCTTTTGTTCTGGAAATTCCAGTTTCAAGACCTGAAATTCTGGCATAAACATTCAGATTGCATTATAACAGCTGAAAAAAAAATTAAGTAATATACTTAATTAGCCCACCCCCACCTCTGATTGAGTGTATCATCAATCTCTTCTCTAAAGCATTCTTGTCAACTGTAATGGCTATTTTATCTAAGCATCAAAGAGAAACAGGCTCCAGCTGGGGATTTAAAACCTGATACTGATTTTCTTAAAATAAATAGCATTAATAAGCAAAGAGGAGGGCATTTCTTAATTTGGTTGCTTTAGCTACTGAAATAGAAGAGGGCACAGAATGAACAGTAAGTAATAACTTCGATGAGCACAGTTCAGGGATTTTTCTTTTCTATACCTTATTTCTCAATGCTGAAGAAAAACATGAGAAAGTTGTATTGAATACAATGACTTTAAAAACTTATTTAAATCAAGGAAATAGAAAACAATCGGTTGAGTTTTTTCATTTCTTTTTCTGAATTCCTATTTCCTAAACATAGCTTTTGCAGCTAATAATCTCTATAACCTGGCCTAGACACAGTGCTGAAAAAAAAGCTGTTGAGTATATTGATTTTGTGGCAGATTATGGAATTCTTTTAAATTTGTAATTTAGATCCAGAATGCTCTTCTCACCAGGTCACAATGATGTTGAGAACTAATCTTGGTGTCTGTCGTTATGCTTATAATGGAAAATTTGCTCAGTGAAGGAGACACTGCACAGCATTCTGATGCTGTTTTAACAAAGAATTACATTGCCTCAAGATGTCATGCTGCCAAAATTGCCACACCAAAAATTAAATTGAGAACAGAGTCTCAAATCCTTTGTCTGGCTAAAACACCATGTTATTTTCAGCATCCTTGCAATGCAAAAGCAAGCAAACCACTAATGCTTTGTGCATCTCTTTGTTCCTACAGCACATGTTCCTACTCCCCATGAAAACATGCATCAAGAGATAATGTGAAGAAAATATCAAGAATATTTTGGTCAGATTAAAATACCCGCTTGTTCCCCAGTCAGTTAAAATTCCTAACAAAACACATTACAAAGTAAATGGATTTCTTTCTACTCAGTGCGTCTCCTACTGAGCTGAGCAGCCATCTTCTAATACTTGCCATGAATAGCAGAGAGCCCAGGGCTGCTCCCTGGTAGCCAGTGGCTGGACCAGAGGCTGGCAAAGTCAGACTCAAGGTGCTGAAAGAATGAAAAATTGTCTCACTGCCAAAAATATGCTAAAATATATTTTGAAAGGCATCCTGTGAGTCTGACTACGAAAAAAAATTACAGGCCTGATTAATTTGGAATTGAAATTGTTGTTCTAATGGTTCAGCTCAAGGATTTTAGTAAATCAATCCCTCAGTAGCTTTCAACAGGCTTCAGACAACACCTTCTGTATCCAAGAGATTTTACAGACCTGTGAGACAGGCAGCTTATGCCAACTGCTTATCAAGATGGTACTAAAGGTGTATTCCATAGTGCTGGTGCAACTAGAGGCATTAAGGAGAGCTTGAGTTACAAGCATTGCACATAAAAGTCTCATATCTCATCCCTTATCAAAAGTAGATTTAATAAGTGCAACAAAGCAAGAAAAAAAAAATCTGCAGACCCATGCACTGGTCTGCAGCACAAAGCAGAGTTTTCTCAGTAAGAACTGTGCCACAACCAACACAGTGGTAGTTAAAAATACATTGCCACTTCTAGTATTATACTAAAGTAACTATACCTTAATTGTAAAGCCTTAAAAAAAATCAAAAACCAAAACAAAACTAAAAACCAAAGTGGAAAAAAAATTAAAAGGTTTTGATCCTTATTTTTCTATTATACTCCAAATTTCCTAGTGTGCAATGTTAGGTCTAGATGGTAAACAAACTTTTATAAATTCTGTTAGCATCATGGACTGTCCTTAGTGAAAATTCTCCCTGAAATAAGTGAAACTTCACCTAGAGAATACCAAAAAGCAACAAAAGTCATAATGAGGGATTTAACCTGTGCAAGAAAACTTACTTGACTTTAAAATAAAAATACCCAAAAGTCAGATTTATATAAATATCTAGTATTTATTAAATTGTCATCACAGAAGAGCTCAGTATAAAATCTCTAACAAGGTGATTTTATAGCGCAGTCAACTCTCTGTTTCTCACAGCCAAAAGCTCTGGTTATGACTGTACAGTGTGCCTTCATATCATAGAATACAAAACTGGAGTGTGCCCTTGTAGCCTCATATTTGTTAAGCAGGAAGACAAAATTTAATAAAAGCTATTCCTTCTATTAGTTTATTGTATCCAGAACACCAGATTTTGAGATCATTAAATGAAAAATATTGTTACTACTCAACCTACTCAGACTGTGCAGCCTCCATTTGGCATTTCAGTCTGCAAGAAAAGTCACTTCACATGCCCCAGTGACAAATCAAGCAGTAAACTAGTCCCTGAACACATATCACAGTCTTCATCCAAGGAGCCACTCTAGCAGAGCAGAAAGGCATGCACAGTGATTGAAGAGGGTAGAGAGGAAACAAAGGAGAATTTTTCAGTAAAGAACTAGCTATTACCTAAAATCTCATTTTCTGAGTAAATCTCAACAATGTGGTGGGTTTTTTCTACTTAATTGGAGCATTTCCAGCATATTTGATTTATGTCAAGCAACTAAGAAGTGAAAAGCATGCTAGGCTCTCTACAAGTACTGAATCCAGGGACACATGAGTTTTCTTCAAACTCCGTACCTCGTGCTGTCAGCAGAAAATGTTCCAACATCCCCTGCCAAGTCTGATGTTTTGAGAATAGGTAGAACTACAAAAACAAAAACCAAAACCATTCCAGCCTGGCCCAGGGCCACCTTCTGTGCCATCTGCCAAAAGTGTTGAAACCAGGTCAGGCACCAATTTCCAGGTGAGAATCTGTTGTTCAATAAGAAAAACTCCTATCAGGCTGGGGAGACACAGACTGCTGTACCTTGTGCCTAACAGCAGCATTTGAGGTGAAGCCAGTGTACCAAATGATGCCATGGACTTGAAACCCTTGACTGTAAAACACTGCAAAATTTATTTTAACATTTTACTCACTTGCAGCTACTATAAGATCTTTCTATGACATACATCCCAGTCTGGAACAATTTAGTAAGCAAGCACGTGACCTGAAGATATATTACAAAAAAGAAACGAAGAAGTAAGAGATGTTCCACAAAAATAGGTTTTTAGCAGTTACACAGCAATTTTCAGCTTTGGAGGGCTTTGTGCTACTGCAAGAAGCTAAAGATGATTAATGAGGAAATACAGAGTGAGTCCTGCCAATGCAGGAGTATGACGTTCGTCATTACTTTCACTCCAATCATTTGTAGTTAGACAAATCACTCTCTTGACTGTCATTTAAGACAAAGCAAACTTTTATGTACTTCAGAATGTACTTATGCCCGACTTGTACACCATTACAGCATCTGTAATGAATACACAACAGTAACAGTTATAGAGTAGTCATTTAACTCCTGCAATATCTAGGGGCAACAGCAACTAGAGGAGCAATTACCTCACGTTCTCTAGCTTTTGGCCCAAGTTGTTTCTTGCATTACTCTAGTTTTCTCTCATAAACACACTTTAAAAATACTAGCATAACAGTGGTTTCCTTGTCAAACAAATTAAGGTTATACCACTGCAAGAACAATAGCTCTCTGGCTAAAGATAAGGACAGAAAACACTTTGAATAATTTCAATAATCCAAGATTTTTGTTTAGCAAACTAAAACCTACCTGATATTGATTTGACAGATAGCAGCGATGCCATATGAGCTTGTATCAATTCCCACCTACTGAATCAAAATGCAAATAGCTTTTTCCCTCAAAGCAGCACTGACTGTGTGGTGCTCTGGCAGGAACTGCCAGCACTGTTTTGTAGTGTGCACTAATCAGGGCCTGGATGATCAAGAGACATAAACTTACCCATCAATAAGTATCTTTGCCATTAAGTCAAATGCGATGTCACTGACATGTCAGGCAGTGAGCAGAAAAGTGTGCCTGCATTCCTGAGGTGACTGAGAAGTCCCAAGCACAGAAAGATGATGAAAGCCACTAGTCCATAGAAGGTACTGCCTTCAAAGCTGTCTCTGAGTACATGCCTCATGTGTGTGTCTGAGAGTAGCCCACGCTCACCCAGTGCTTTGAGCTGAGCCAGAAAACAGGTAATAAAACCCTTCCTCTGCCAAACCCAAACTTCCCAGATGCTAAGAGGCAAGTGATACAAAACAGAAAATCGAACATCAGAGGATCCAGTCTATTCTATCCAATCATCCGATGAATCTGATTTGATCATGCTCTTATTTTGAATAACTGGTGGGGAATAAGAGTTATGAGAAAGATGCCTGCAGAGAGAGCCTATCCCAGCACATGTTAATCATCTAAGGGGCCAATCTTGTTCTGAACACTTGCTGTGTTTTCTGATTCCAGGGAGGATGTAAGCAGTGGATTGAAGCAATAGCTGAGAATTGTGCAAGACATAATTGACCACACCGTATTTTGCTATGATGGCAGACTTGATCCTCTACTACTTGACATCCGGAGTAGCTGTGTGCACTGAGGTTCTAGGAATGCAACATGGGTGGAACTTGATATTATAAGGTTGATTACAGAGATCATACTTGGCAGACAATGGAGGAACTTACTGTACCCAGCACATGTAACCACGAATTGCACCTAATGCCAAAAGTGGTCCAGATTCTCCAGGATGAGAGACACACAGTGTCCAACAAAAGCTAAACTTCATCGCCAATTATATTCCTACTTGTTAACATTTCCAAGACAAAATAAGGAAACTTAGGTGATTTTTTTTTTTGGTTTTAAAAGGGCATCCTATTTTCAGTCAGTTCCCTAAGGGCGATTTCAAAGCCATGCCGCTATTATTTGGGGACAATATTCAAAATTAGAAAGTTCCTGTTACCTTAAAATGGGAGGATGTGTCACAAAAATGGTTTTCTCAAATTTTGGGCAGCAAGACAGATTATATCACACAATGTGCACAATACTAAAATTAGCAGGCATCTTGAGGCCATATAGGACACAGAAGAACATACTACAGAATGTATAAAACCAAACTCAAACAGCATGAAAAAAGTAATGTTTATTTTTAATGTTTACAAAAGCATGAACACCTTATGCAAAAGCAGCACCCTGAACCATACATTTCCCTCAATCCTCCTGGGATATTGGCAGAAAGCAAGTATTTTCTCTGCTCTTTAGTGCTCAGCATAGTCTGCTGAGGTAAATGGGAACCAACCCACTCGTTTCCATGGAGCTCCCTCTGCTTACACCAGCAAAGGGGCCGGCGCATCAGACTGCAGTGCAATGAGATGTCATATGGGTGTCTTGCTTTAGGTATCAAATTAGATAAGTCTGTGTTTCTAACCAAGATAAATACACTATCCAGATAGTTAATCAGCTCCCCATTCTCTTCAATTTTAACTGAAATAGACCTCATTTTAAATATGACTCTCAGCCCATATTAGCTTCATGCAAGGTTTAACTTTATGCACCACAAACAGTTTTATTCAAGTTTTTAAGAGAGCCAGTGCTTGTAAGCTCTTACTGAGATCTTGCATCACAAAAGCTATTTTTCCTTTCTTACCTCCCTTCCCAGCACATGCAGTTCAAGTGCTTACTCTGAAGAAATGTGCCCTTAGGTTAACCTGAAAAGAATGTGCAGCATTTTCATTTTGCCTTCACCTTCTTCTCCTGATCTGGAGCTGGAAGTAATTGATGGTCCTGTAATCAAATAGGCCATGCTCTTGAACTTACAGAGAAACATTTGTTTAATGGTTGGACTCAGTCATCTTAATGGTCTTCTCCAACCTAAATGGTTTTATGACTTTATGATTTATTTTTAGAAGTTTCCTGTTAAACAGAGAATGTGATTGCAATGATTTCAAAAATTCACCTGAAGCAAGTTACTCATACTAAAATGATCCCTACTATAATACAGCATAATTCCCCAGCTACCCTGAGGTGAGATCACTCCCCTCAGAATCTACAACTGATACCTCAAAATATTCATTATGCTGGTAGAAATGGCTCTGTCCTGTTTGCCATACTACATCCAAAATGACTGACAAATAATATTTATGTTTGCAAGACTGATATTGGATCTGTGGAACAAAAACTGTTTCATTTTACTGCTGGAGCTGTAGGAATCATTCTATTAGCTCCTGCCAAATTCACATTCAGGAAATATAATTTACTTCACATATATTGAAAGAATCTGCTAAGAACCCATACATATATACACACACATACACTATGTATGTGTACACATATATACACACATGTATAGATAATTTGTATTTAATTTTACACTGAAAAAGTGCTAAAATAGTCCAACAACTGTCACTGCTAAAGATGAGGCTAAATGAAATGGTATTACTTATATGGCATCAAATATTTAGAGACTCTGGTCCAAGAGCTTCAGAACTCTTAGCATAAAAATTACTATT
>VWYO01001749.1:97034-157730 GCA_013400275.1 Rhadina sibilatrix | reverse complement strand
AAAAAAAAAAAAAAAGTTTCAAATGGTTTGAATTTAATTTTTCAATAAATTGAAAGGATTTAGAAGAACAAAACCCCAATAAGCCTGTAAAGAATAACTGTACTGCAAAAGTTATTCCAGTACTGTATATAGAAAATACACATATTTATACATACTTTCATGGCAAAATTTTAAGGTTCCTTAGACTCAAAGATGACTCAAATGAATCTGTCAGTATTTCCCATGTGCATTATTGCCTCATATTTTGAAAAAAAAAAAAAGCTGCACAAGTTCAGCCCTGTATTCTATGATTCTGGCTGCATAGTCAGAAACAGAAATATTGCACTCAAGACCATGCCTACAAAAATGCACATTTAATAAGGCCATTATATTCAAGATTGTAATGGGACTTGAATTACATAACAATCAAATATATCATAAATAGACCTAGGAAAGTCATACTGCAAAAGATGTACTCAAAACAGCAGTGTTCCAGTAATTTAATAACTGGGTTTTTCTTTCCCATGAAATGGCAATCTCTCAAACTGGTTTTATGCACAGGGCCAGACAACACGATGTGTATGTACATGTGCATTCTCACAATTATTTTTTCACTTGTTTTTTAGAATTTAACAATTACCCCAGAATTTGACAGTAGGCTTCTATTCAAGTTCCACCAACAAGGTTCAAGTTACAGCCAACTTTAATCCAGTTCCATGCATGATGAGGGGGAAAAATTTTGACTTTCAGTTATTTAAATATTTACCATCATGCAAGACATAATTCTTAACTCAGAAAGTGGAGCAAAGACACAACTGAACCTGCCCTGGAATACTCCCAAGTGTGCTGTTTCAGAGCTAGGTCACATTAAGAGTATCAGTTCAGCTGATCTGGCTTATTGAATGAACAACAGAGCAAACAACCAATTTAACACAATTCAAGGAGTGATACAGATTTAAAAGTTAGCTGCCCACATCCCATGTCATATAGAAAGAAGCTACCCTTTAATCAAAGTGGGGTAAATGACCTTGAAATTACAGCAGGGTGAGTGTATTCACACCAGTTATTGCCTTGGAGTAGCAGGTGTGCTGTAAATCTGCTTTGTAGTTATTTACTCCTTTAGCCATTCCAAATTTACTGAGTCAGCCAGCATTTTGGCTTGGTTAAGGGTAGTGGCATTTGCCCAAGGAGGAAGGGTCAATCACCACCCCTCTTCCCCATGCCACACTACATAAACACGCAGTTATGCAAATGCAAAAAGCATCATTACAAAGGCTGGAAGAATCAGAAGACACAGCAGATAAGAAACTTAATGGTCACATGCATTTGAGTTCAGCAGAGACAGTTTTTCACAATTCTATATTCTGGCCAAAAATCCACAGTGGTGGTGATCAGGGATGAACCACCCTCCAGCTGAACCAACTCCAGCATTAGGAATTATTTTTTAATACAACAGACTATATCCAAAACTTGTTTCCCCAGGACCTGTTTTGGGTTAAGATTTTTTCCTTTATAGAGACAAGACAAACCTGAGATACTGAATATGTGACCTGCTTGAATATTATAAACAGTCAATGGATGATTGAGATGCAAAAATCTATTAAACGTGTCACTCACTTTACACTCACAGTTCTGTGTGCTCTTTCTGCACCAATGGTGCCACTTGCCAGATATATGTCTGTTGCTACCTCTGGATATGTTTTTGACCAGAGCTGCGAGGGAATGTGTTTGGACAGTAACAATGCAGCTCTTGCAGTGATGGTCAAGGAACACAGTAATTCAGGATATAGTTAGTTGCTAATTCCACCCATCTTCTACTCATTGCATGCTAAGCAACTCAAAATATATCTCTTAGTAATCACATTATTCAGAAGGAGTAAAAATCTTTAAACATTTTCTTCACAAAAGGAATGGCAAAAAGTCCTTTATGTAACATGTAATTAATCCATCTAAAATCCATCTAAAAGTTTCTACTTATTTTAGCAGTTTTGAGTTTTGATGATGGCCTATCTATCAGCAATACTTTGTCTGCAAGTGTCTAACCAATCAAGTTTTGACAGATTTCAAGCAATAGCAACATTTCAAACATTTTATGTTTGCTGTGTTTAGTACTTTTAAACCAAATTCTCTCTCCCAATAAAGTGATGGTTGATCTTGTAGTTAACATGACCACCCATGCACACAACATTTCTAAATGGAATTACATGCTGTTTCCTCTCCACCATAGCATTTTCTTACCATTTTGAGTATCAGTCAGCACCATAGATTTAATGCAGGTCATAGACAACAAGCCTATTTTTACTTGCTTGCTTCAACCAATATATTCATTCATATTTCCACATTTTTAAAATGTATTCTTGACTTGGCTCTACTAAAAGTACCACTCCAAAATTTCAGTTTACATTAAAATGATGACTTTATCAAAGGATACCACCAAAAATCCCTTTTACTCCCACAGGGAAACACACGTTCTCCTGAATTAGTGTTAACAGATATTTAGATTAGAGGACTCCATATTTCAGAAACCAGTTATTTAATGCTCAATATTCTTTTCAGCAGATGAAGAGGTAGGTATATTTCCACACAAGAAAAAATAATAAAACAAAAACCAAACTGTAACAGATACTCAATTAAATCAAGTAATGTCTGAAAAGTCAAACACTGTTCTGACAGCACATATTTTGTCTGAAGGTACTCTCCAAGGAGAACAAGAAAAGTTGCACATTCTGATTAAATAATATGTCATAATTTGAAATTTAATAATTTTCTGGAAAGAAAGCACAAGTATTCAAATGCTACTTCCTTCCCCTCCCTCCCACCCCCCGCCCCCCCGAGAAATGTGGGTGCCTGTATCAATGGTAGTATTAACTTCTGGACTGCTAAACATGGAATCAACTGCAATTCTTCCTTACATTCACCAACACCAGCAGTCTACAAGTTTACACGGAGACCATATGCATGATAATTACATAATTACAATAGAAATTCAACTTTAGTGTTGTTCTTAAAACAATCTTCATAAATAATGAAAATATCTGTGTTCTAGCTCTTCAGTAACCTAAGGTTAATTGGTACAGATAGTGTTTTTTTCTTCCTTTTATAAACCAAACTGGAGGTTCCTCACTGCCAACAATGGTTAAGGCCTGGATCAAGTTACTCTCCTTTTGCTTTTCCCTTTTTCTGCTTTTTTCCATTTTCCACCACCACATTATTTTCTGGTTTGCTTACTCCATTTGCAACAGCACCATTTGCTATTTTGCCATTCTTTACAGGTTCCTTGGGCAGCTTATATGTCCGATAGTAGAAGTTACCAAACAGGAAAATAAAGGTGACAGCATAGAAAATGACACCCCAGTGCATCCATTTAGGGAAAGGACAATCAATATAAATAGACAAGGCTGTGTGGCCAATAGTCACATGGAACTGCACCTGAAAGACAGAAAATGTAGAATCAAAAACATCTGGATATATTCTGTAGGTCTGAGTGCATCAATTTATACCAATTCATTAAGTAATGAAAACTGCTGAATTAGGGAGGTGATAGGGAAGCTGTATTTGGCTGGCACATTCATGCAGGCACATCTATGTTTGACCAGGAACATCAAATTTATTTGATGTATCTGGCATCAATTTTCAGAAACAGGAAAATGGGAAGATAATAAGCGGTCTGGATTTTGTCTATATTTTGAACATGTTTTTGTTATTCAGTTGAAGCAACCAGCAAGGAAGCATTAGACTTTAATTCACACTACTCTTATCTATGCTGCATATATATATATATTTTTTTTTTTTTCAAAGTTGAATAAATGCTTCCATCTCCAGGAAGTATTTTAATTCAGGAGTGTCAGGCAGAGAATAACTTTTGGAAGGAGCTTCATCTGATCCAAAGCTCTGCAAATGCAAATCCACACAGAGGCAACACCTTTTATCCCAAAAGGAGGAATTTTACTTACCAATTGCAATATGGTCAAATATCGTTTCCACCACAGGTATTTCTGAAATTTAGGGCCACAAGCTGCTAATCCATAATACATGTACATAATGACATGAATAAATGCATTCATTTGAGCTCCGAAAAAAGCTGTCCAGGAACAGAAGGGAAGAGCATCATGTAATTTTGGAAAGAGATAATTCTTTTTTAGTATTATTTTTATCACTATTTTTAATAGTAAAAATTACAAAGCACAAGACATTGTCAGGATTCCATCTCCAAAACACTGACTAGTATAATACAGACTTGGCTGTCAACATGTGCTGACTCAAACAGATGCTAATGCAAGTAGTATGTCACATCTTCCATGTAACTACTGATGCTAAAGCTTTTTATAAGATTTTTGCTGAACAGACATAAATGACATCTATTCCACATTAGTTGTTATAGTGTAATTGCAACTGTTTTTCTAAAGGATTATTAAAAGCTTTATTTGACAATAAAGTACAAAGTACCAAGCTCTGAACTTAAACCTTTTAAACTGCATTTAAAAGCAAAAGGTTCACTTCTCAGCAAGAAGTCAAAAAACTCCCATGGAGTCTGATTAAAAAGGCCAAAAAAAGCCTGCACAAAACAAAACTTGTTTATAAGAACTTTAAGGCATTGCCAGGTGAGTTTGTCTAAATTAATAATCTTTAGTTTCTTTGTTTATGATTTAAAATATCCAGCATTCTTAACTATGCCAGTGTATAATATGACACTTTCCAGAATGATCCATGTTAGATCCATGTTGACAGGTTCATCTGCATTAAGATCTCTTTTCTTTGTCAAGATTAGCAGCCATTTAACAGAAACACGTTATATCTTGTTAAGGTACTCTTACACTGACAGAGAGGCTCAAAAATGTTCTAATGTGTAAGATTAGGGCAATACAGACAATAGCTGCTGACATCAAACAGCTCAGATGCCCGTGTGGTCTGGACTCAGTTGTTCAAATAGGGTGTAGTTTATAATAGACCTGTCTATGTAAGCAATGTGCTATCAACTAGAAAATAGAAGAACACAGGTCTATCCACATTTATGCAGTGCTGCTACATAAATGCAGAAAAGCAGCTGCTGCTTTTCCTTTTGCAGGCTCTAGGAACTAAGAGGCAGAGCTAGAACACCAAAACTTGAAAGAAATTTGGAAACAGTTGCAACTGTTGTATTAAAACATGCTGATATTTAGCATGAAAATTCTAAAAAGGCAACAAGGGAGTGGGCTTTTTGAGATATCTAGGGAATTTCTAAGCAAGACTACAAGTATCCACCCAGTCTCCAATAATCTTATTTTATAGGTGCAGTTGCAAATAAAGATAATGAAACATCTAGTTGAGTACCTGCTTCCTGCATATTATGTGAGAGAAATTAAAAGGTAGTCACAGGCACTAAATTTACATATTTCTTTTTTGCAATGTAAATGGCCACTCAGTACAAAATATCTACAGCAAATGGGACCTTAAACTCCCCATGCATTAAGTATTAGTGTGATTAAAAAAAAAAACAAAAACAAAACACCAAACCCAAATATTAATTTGGTGTTCCTAATACAGTATTTTTGTGTTTACTATATGGTATTTTCAGTCTTGTGAGCCTACAAAGCACACATCAAACAAAATAGGGCATTTTCCCTGTACCCTCAGCTCTGCAGACCTTTCAATTTGAGAGGCAAGGCTAAACAACAGGAACAAGAGTACAATGTAAGCAATGAAGGGTGTGGCAAGTGCAATAAACAATAATAAAATTATTTGATGGAGGCTTTAGAAAGGAAGCAAGGGGAAAAAAAAGGCTGATAATGAATTTAGACTTGTGCCATTATGAATGGGTTTCAAAAGTGAACTGACAGATTTATTGGCTCACCTCCAAGGGAAGGTTTCAGAATTTATACATGCCTCTTTATAAAAATAAAAGCAAAACTCAAACTCATATACAATGCCAAAATAACATCTCCATTGACTTCATTAAATTTGCACACAGAATGTGGCCCACAACTGGATTTTGCAGTTCTCTGTATCTGCAAAAATTAAAGTTAAGCAAGACATACATCTTTCTGTTTCACACAGATATTTTGAAGGCAGAACCTTGGGCTTGCAACTGATGCCCATGAGGAAAAGAAAAGAAGTTTTGCAATTCATTAGATTATTGCCCTGCTATCTTTTCCTCCCCCATATTTCCCACAGAGGGAGATTGTATGCATTAATATACAGTTTTGTACATTATAAAAGTCAAATCTATAAAATTTTCTTCTATTGCTCCCAAACAATAATAATTCTCCCTTCTGTCCAGTTAAAAACATATGAGAGGAAGGGAACTCACCTTGTCCACCTGCAACCCACTTAATACCAATCCACCACAAGGTGAACATGGTGAAATGGTGATAGACATGAAGGAAACTAATTTGGTTAAATTTCTTCCTCAGGATGAAGAATACTGTGTCCAAATATTCAATTCCTTTGGAGACATAATACCACCATAAAGCAGCAGCTATCTGCAATGAAAAACAGAGAATACATAAGTTTTAGTGACTCCAAGCTGAATGGAATAAAGTTCTCACCATCTATCTGCTGTAAGATAAGGATACCTCTTCCTTCCCTAAATCCTGGTTAAATGTTGAGGTGGAGTCAAACATCTGAAAGTATGAGAACAACAAAAGAAATACTCCTTTCATCTATTCTGGACATGGAAGAAGATTATGGAAGAAGATTATTCTGAGCCTATTGCTCACAAATCACATCTGTAAAAAAGAGCTGATATAGTTAAAAGCTTTGCCATATCTGAACAGTTTACCAGTTAAACACGGAAAGTTTGTGTCCTCATTCTCTCCTAAGCTTTGCAGAAGAAGTCTCCCACAGGGCGTCCCCTTCTAATGAGGCAACACTTTGATGTGGTCAGAACAATGAGGCAGAAACATTATGATAAAATAAAGTTGCAAAGGTGAAACCTTCAGTACCACAAACATATGCATGGAAAGATATCAAAAAAAGTCAGATGCAGTACAGATTTCAAATTCCTTATGTGTATATTCCCTCAGCTTCTTCTGGCCTGCTCAGTAACTCCCTCTGTAAAGCAGCATTTCCCCCAGTGGCTCTCTGCTATTCAGGGAGTAGAAAAAAAGAGACCAGAGGAGCCATAAAAACTAAACAGATATAATCCATCTACTCAACAGGAAAATGCTACACACCCAAAATTCTTTTTCTAATCCACCCATCACAGCATATCTTGCCCAGGGTGCAACATAAACAGGGCTTCCTGCTGAAATTAGGATATTGTCAAAGCAAGTAAAGCCCAGAAGCTCTGTGTAGCAATATGCTAATGCTATGATATGGGAGTATGGTGGTGGTAGGGATTCCCTCCCAGATCCCAAAACATAGCAACAGGTCTAGTTTTGGCATTGTAAGTCATCTAGCTTGTTATGCAAGGGTGGGACCAGATGGTGACTCACACAGAGAGTGAAAAAAAGAAGAGTTTTTTGGAATTGGTACCACCAGCAAGAAGAACAGGCAATGTCACAACACACCTATTTGTAAGAAGTTGGCCTTGTCTTTCAGGACTCAGTTGATGGCAAACCAGACCTTCTTAACTTACCATGGTGTGAAATAACCCCACCACCTCCTCAGTCCCCATGGAAGACATAGGAAAAAAGAATTAACACAGGGTAGCTTCCCATCTCAACTACAGGCATATTTTTAAGTGAGATAAAGGGGAATCACAAAGAGCTGTAGAGAGCAATGCTACAGCCCTGCATGGTGTTTTCCTCCACCTCTCCAAACCAGTGGGAAAGGACATCTCTCCACAGACTAAGTTTGTAATAACTGTAATTGGTCTGGTGAACAGTTTAGGAGAAATTAGAGCAGAAGCAAAAATGCAGCATAGGAGACGAGTGCTGCATATCTGCATTGCAGGCTCTGCAGTTTCCCAGAGGGACTGCACATCTTACTGATGCCAAACTGCAGCCTTCTCTGTATCCATTAATGAACACCCTTTTACTCTCTGGATGTGATTTAGCTCACTTCAGGTCTTGGGAAGAGGAGGCAGATTTTTTCACTTTTATACAAACAGATATTAATATCTAAAGCTGGAGAGAGGCTTAATGACAGAAAAGTGACTCCCACAGATCTTAAGAGTTCCCAGGCATACAGGCAAGCTGCAAGAATCATACATATATATATATATGCATATATTGCTCAATATCCTGTACTGCTTCTGGGACAGGTAGTCAGGTATTTAATAACACCCACATCGAGGTTTGTCTCACACCCAATGGGTTAGCATAACAGTCCAGCATCTTTCACAGGTCTTTGCTAAAGCTGCATCTCTTAAATAAATTAAGATAAGCATCTTTTCATTTCATAAGTTAACAATAAACACCTTGGACTGTATATCCAAAAAATGACAATCCAGCACTGCAATAGTTTAGCTTTTTGGAGGTCCTCTCTTCAAAGCAACTTTTAGAGAACCAGTAGGTCAGTTACAAGCAAGCTGCCATAAAATTTTTTATAAAGTAAATGGACATTTTTGTTAATGAAATAGAGGAATAATAAGTCAAATACCCAATAAGCAAATAGCCAATTTACTATGACACAGAGCAAAATACAAAAATCCTACAAAAATACTTCTGTCTTATACTGAACTTGTGGCACTTTGGGTATATGTTCTTGGACAAGTCACATAACACATCTCATTGCTCCTCTTTTGAATTCCACCTAGCAGAGAAAGAATTACAGTCCATGGGTAAAAATAATCTGAACTTTTGATCAAGATGTTTCCCATTACTTAAGAAAGACAACAGGATTCTTTGAAGGATATACCTGCTGATTTTGTGTTCCTGTAGATTTTTTTGCCTGTCAGCTTCTTTGCTGTCTTACTATCATCAAATTTTCTACCATTTACTCTCAAACCTGATAGGTTTTGTCTACTTTTGATTCATTTCAGTACTTCCAGTGACTTCTGCAGATGTTTCATCATTAGCTTATAGAAAAAAAATGAAACAGATGTCAAGTCGTTTGCCTGAGGCCATGCATAAGATCAGCGAAAAAGGGCAGAAACAGAGGAGAACAGTACACTGATACGTAAGCTATGCCAGGAGCAGGTGGCTACTATTAAACTTCTTTTGCAAAGCATCAGAAATGATGACCTAACCTGTAACCTTTGGACACTGCATGCAAGAAAGACTTAGTTGAAAAGAAAAGGAAACATGCATTAAAAAGGCACATTCTTGTAATGAACAATACTAGTCATAACTATATATTTTCTGGTCATTTTCATATGTGTCAATTGAAATCTGTGAAAAACACCAGATGGCACTGAAAGATTACATTACAGCCTAGGATTAAGGGGGTCAACAAGAGGTTCAATCCCATGTTCTCTGCCTGCTGCAGGGTTTTTTGACTGGAGGGCTCTTTTATTACAGGACTCTGTTTCTGCACCATTCTTCCTCATTTTGGGTTGGAGATATTTATCCATTAAGGGGTATGAAGGGACAGGTACTTCTTGGACGGTCACAGAAATGTGAAAAATTAAAATGGCTTTTAATTTTAATTAACTATTATCCCTCTTTCAGTTATAGAATTTTGCTTACAGAACTTGTGAAGTCAAGTTTACTGAAGTTTAAAGGATATGATGTCTTTTCATAAGAGGAAACCACTCATGCTTTAGACATAAATACTAACAAGGCAGATTACAATTACAATATAGAAAATAACCATTGCTTGGCTTCATGATTACAATCAGCACACTTAAAATAAGAACTAATTCACACAGCCCCATACTCTCAATTCTTCAGAAATGCTAATAAAATAGATGAACTTTGACCTGGGAAACAAGGACACACAAATGTAAGCAGAAGGGGAAATGACTGCTCACAGACACCAGCACACATTAAGTTCGACCTTGTAACGAAATCGTTCACTTCAAATACTGAGGCTCCCAAAGGAGAACTACAAAGCATGGATTTAACATCTCAGCCCTTTGCATTTATTGTTTTGACTCTTAAGCTATAACCAAAAAGGTTTTGCCAAGATATATCCATAGATTCCTCTTAAATACATTAATAGAGGTTTCTTCCCCCTTTTCTTTCTTGTCTATGATGAATATTTTATGGTTTTTTTCATAATAAAACCACTCAACTTCCTACTAGCAGTCACTACAGTGGCTACTACATTCATCAGATAAGTCTTTCATGAAAGAGTTCATTTCAGCAATTGTTTCTGCAGCTGGGGAATTAAATTTTCATTCCTGCTTGCTTCAGTTATCCATTGTTTCTTGTAGAACAGCCAGGGCATCATTAGCTTATAGAACATGTGTAGGTAGGTTCAAAACAGTAAGCAGGAGGACCTGCATCTTCAAATTTTATGTAAACTACCTACAAAATTAACCATCAGTGAAAGGTAGAAGATTGATAAAGTTGAAGAAAATATACAGATAAATACATGGAAAAATATCCCCCTAAAGATTGACAAAACCAAAGAGGCTGTGTCTGAGGAGGTCTCTGAGCTGCAGGTTGCTGTGTTGCTAAACTATACAGGGGAAGTGCCACCACATGCCCTTACACTGTTCCCTTAAAATCACTGGCTTACTGTCTTGATACACGATGTGGGTTGGAGAGGCAGAGAAAGACACTCCCTGGTATCCAGGATAGCCAAAATTTTGGGGGGGAACTGTTTTCTGGGAGCTCTCAGTACTCTCTTGAAGGACAAAGGATGGCTTCTTGACCCCTTATTTTGATCAAGAGCTTTACACAAAAGAGGCCACTCAATGTGATGGCAATATCACAGCGGCACATTCCCAAAAAGCCAGAAACAGAGGCCCTGTGTTGCCATTTAAACCACTATATACCATTAGTTTCACATTTCTCAATATTTGTTCCAAATGTCAAAGCCCCAGATTCAAGTCATAGACAAAGCTCTGCTTTTCAGAGCATGTTCCATAATGCCTTCTGGGCTCAGTGCTGTTTCCATATGAGTTAGTCCCAGTCCTCTTTATCTGAGCAACACAGGATTTATTTACTCATTCCCTTGCAAATATGGCCATTGCATTTGTGATTGATTCTACTGTTGCAGTGCAGCATTTCTCTGCAGAGCAAACCTGGTGCCAATAAATGCTAGACATTTAGTAACTAGATCTATTTAAAGGGTGTGAGAGATGTGCTAAAATGCTTATCAGTTCTATATTCAAAACTGCAAAAACTTTTTAAAATTGGTTTTGCAGGTTTATATCATGAAAAATGATGGTGAAAGAAACTTTGAGGATGTTTGGATTTTTTTTGTTTTGGTTTTTTTTTTGGGTTTGGTTGGGTTTTTTGGTCTGACAGTGTCAAAAAACAGCAAACCTTTTAAATCCAGAGCATGATACACTGTAAAGCAGGGCAGAAATGTATCCCAGAATCCTCAGTTAGACAAAGCACACTTGTGCAAAGTATAATTTCCTACTTGCATCTTATTTACCTAAACTGAAAATTCATTCAAAAGAACTACCAGGAAGATAAGAATCTTGACTGATAGCATACTATACAGTTGCTGCACCAACTTGAGAGGACTCCATTTTCCCTCCTTCCTCAATCCCTCAGTTGCAAACTGAACATACTACAACTTTAAACTTCAGGGATAAGTTTTATGCAAATCCACAAATCTGGGAAATAATTTTGAAAAAAATAAAAAAAATAATAAAAAAGTCAGGAAGTCAAAAGTCTATATATTGTCTAGAGCAACCCTTTCTGGACATATGATACAGTATAAATACATTTTCAGGTCATTTTGCCTCTTTTATTGTATCATGATGCTGTGCTTGTCATAACAAACAAAATGGATGATAATTCTTTTGAGCGGGTCTGGCCTCTCCACTGCCTCCCAAACAGGTGCACCTGCAATGAGGCTGTGAGACAGAGTACTGCTTTTATTTAGCTAATATGAAAATTCTTTCAATATATACCACACCAGTCTTCAATGTCATTCAGCTAAGTACAAGGGCATTCTATTTTGCTTATCTATTAAAAACCCCAAACCTGTCAAGCACTCGCTATACTTTGCTAGATCTTGTTTTTCAACAAAATTTTTAACAGAATCATTCTAGTGACTGACATAGTGGGAGCACTGTATTGGCAAAGGTAAAAGACTGGCAGCTAAAATAAAGCCAATAAAAATCCACACACAGAGCTGTTCTGCAATACCAGCCATTATAAATAAGGTGTAAGACTCAAACCTTTCGTTCTCACTACCACTCGTGTCAAATGCACAAGCTTTTGACTAACACCATGAAGAGCCACCTCCCAGACAAACATTTTTCAAACTACTACAAACATAACACATACTTTCCCTGCATTTTCAGGAACGTGTCCTAATCGGTACATGAAACTTGCAAGAACAGCTGAGAGATTCTCAAGTGTCAGCTCTGCTGGAAGATAAGGTTTAGTACATGAGCTAATCAACAGCATTACGAAAATGAACAAGGATCTGCGCTTGGCTTTTAATTTGGACGTTTTCCAAAACCCAGATATTTGAAATCTAAGATTATACAATGAAATATACCGATAGTACATTTGCCAAATGCCAACAAGATCTCATAAAGCCAAACATGGGTAAAGGAGACAAAGAGTTGCCTCACCAGTATGGGTGAAGTAGAACCACAAGATAAGATGACAAATCTCACTTGCTTTGATCTAGCTAGAACACACCACCTTTCCTGTGGTTGCCCTGGTATCCCAAACTTCAGCAAATCTAGGAACCAAAGTGTGTACACAAAGTTTACCCTGGATTGTACAACTGTGGATGAAGCCAAGGATGGTATCTTTAACACTCCCTTTCCTTGTGGCAGTCAGATGAAAGTTAGCACAAATATGCTGATGCACTTTGATTAAACCTGCTGTGTATGATGTAGTGAAACCTGAAGTGGCCTGTGAGGATGTAACGGGATACAGTCATGGCTGACAGCAGCTGTGGAAACACTGTTTGCAGAAAAGGCTCAAACCATCATGTAGTGCTACATATTACACATATTCACATACAAATACAAAAAAGAAATACTCACCCTAACTTCATAAACGTTATCTGAATAATCCACAGTCTGGCAGACATAGCTGTACCCTCGAGCTCTTGATGACAAGAACAACTGAAAATATTAAAGCCATACATGAGGGGAAATATAATACACAAAATACATTTATAGCAATTACCAACAAATTTCTTGCTACATCAAACTTACCTGAACAGAAATACTTAAAATATGCTTTTTAGTCCTGAGAATACTATTGAAGAAAGCCAATATTTAATACTAACAACCTATTGCTACAGACTATTTATTTTTTCTTAAAAATTAAAGTTCTCGTTTTTCCCTGCATGTATCTGCCCAGATAATTAGAGCCTTGTACAACAAATTCCAGTATGACCTTAAGCTTAAGTTAAGTTACTGGTCAAATTCCAGTATTGACCTTAAGATATGAATATTCTTTCTGATGGCTCTAGCTACAGAAAAAGAAAATACCTAATTGCTTTCACTACAATTGACAGAAATGCTATTCCCAGTATGGATTCAAGAGAACACTACTCAAGAGATAGGGATTAGATAATTTGGATCTACAATTCTTAACACAGTAACAACCAAAATGCAGAACATCCCCCCCTCCCCACCCACCCAACTTTGAACAGCCAAAGCTGAATACCCACTAAACACAGTGAGGGAAAAAGGATGGAGAAAAGTTCCCCATTTCGTGCCAACAAAAATGGCCTAAAGCAATTGAAGTGCTTCTGTAGGGCCTCTCCAAACTAAGCACATTGCAAAAACCTGGACGGGAAAAGATAAAATTGATATTTGAGCAAGTTCCCATTGGAAAGACGTACACTTGTCTAGAGCTGTACTAAGTTCAAACAATACTTCTAATCTTGGCATTCATAAATGTTATGATCCAAGAATGTTTAAAGCCAAGCAACCCCACTCTATTAAGGATCAAAGAGAGACAGGAGTGGAGAAGACACAAATTGGGGTGATAGAAAAAGATCTCAAAAAATCCTGTCATGGATAGGCACTGACTGCTCTTACCACTAACCTGACTTCCATCTTATTTAGACTGAACTTGAGTATACTTTGGTGTCTTATCCTGCACACAGCACTAGGAGTGCAGTTAATTGCAAAAACAAATACTATGCAGGAAAAAAACCCCAACATACCAAACCTTGTGAATCTCTGGACTTATTTGCTGCTTGTGTGTTAAAAGAGATAAACGAAAGAACTGTCCACAGAAATTATCCTAGAAAAGAAACTGAACTATTTCTGCATCATCTAAGTCCATTTACAAACTGCTGTAACTAACTGGAACTCGAGTGTTGTCCCACACAGGCCAGCACACCAGTACTAATACAGAAGAGCAGGGCAAGTTTAGTTTGCACGTTACAGAAATCAAGCAATCTCTGCTGTGACATACTGGATAACTCAACCAAGACTCCCTTGGTAAAAAAACAGTAAATTGACTTTACCGGACTGCCCTGAAGTAGAATAAGAAATCCATGATTTTGTGGCAAAATAGGGTCTATTCCATTGTGACTTCTGCATGTTCTAAGCAAAATTTGGTCGAAATTTGGACCTGAATTTGAATTCAGCATATGAGTCCTGCACTAGACTTGCAGTGCTTTGTGACTTACTATTTAACATATGCTACCACAGATGAACAAAGGAGCATGCCATCAGGAGAGTTATTTAAATAACTTTTAAAGGCATTTCAGATTCAAATTCTGTTATTAGAATTAGAAACTTTACAATTGCTCACAAAATGCAAACACTATCATTATACTCACAACAATTAAATTAAAACTCATGTGAATTACAATAGTGGCCCAGTGGTATTGTAAACTTTAGAAGCAGAAATTGCCTTGTTACAGGGATCAACTGAAACTTGAACACCTTCCTCCTATCAGTCTCCACAATCAAGAAGACACTTTGCTGGAAGTGCTGTATCCATTGCCTTAACACCCACTGAATAACATAACATTAGGAGAGAGCAGGAAACTAGAACCTCTGTGTATACAGTTAAAAGCTTCCAGCACACCAACAACAAATATATATTTGCAGTCCCACTCATTTTTATGTTAATTAAGTGACTTGGAAATGCTACTAACACATATCCTATAAGGAGCACAGGTCTGAAAATTATTTGACTGCAAGTTTGGTATAATTCAGCTTATGGATAAAACAACAAGTTTAAAAGAATATGTGAAAAAGACAGGCATGGCAGTAACACTGCAGAATTAATTTCAGGAGTTTCAGTTTTAGCCTGCCAAGACGATTGGATTTAATCTCTTCCTTCAACTATGCTTTCATGTCAGCATTAAATTCTTTTGTACATGTTGCACTTTATTACTTAGTTGAACAGTCCAAGAAAACGATTTAGACAAAATGATGACTAAGGTGTGATGGCTAAAATTTTACTAAACCATGTCTTAAAGAGAGGCTGAAATAATTTTATGATTAATGATTTTATATTAGGAGCTCTGGGAAAAGCTCAAAATGCAGATCATCATCAGATATGCCATTTTTTCTTGGCAAAAGTACAGAACAGACCAGACAGTTCTGCAATGCTGTAATTTTAACTGCTCTGTTTATTTGCTTACTTCTGGAAACAGATTTTGCAAATCTGTGATCAGAGTTCTTCCAGGAAGACAACTCCTGATCCACAGAAGCAGTCACAGAAGCATAAACTCAGCATCAGCCATATTCTGTACAGCTGTCCTTGAATAATAATTATCAAACTATTAAGTAATCCCAGTTAGCTACTGCTACACAGCTGATCCACTGCACTGTTACTATTCATTTCCTCTGTCCAGAAAATCCAACAAAGAAGAAATACAGCAACACTGAAATTTATTACATGTAACACACTCATAACACTGCAAACCAAATATTAGAAGTCTGTGTCCTTTTATTTTTATTTAAAGATATAGTTCACTTCATTTTTATTCTTAAGGATAACTTACTGACAAGACACTTTTCCTCACTACAGACAATGGACATCTGAATTTCTAAATGTTATAAATACACTGAAAGTGTAAACAAACAGCTCAATTTCTAACAAGATACATTCTCATACTCTTTAGTATTATTAAGATAAAAAAAAGCATCAGTTACAGGTGTTAATCTATAGATTTTATTCTCTCTTGTACTTAGACTAACATAAATCTAAGAAGAACTTGGAATACCTCAAACACAAATTCTCTCTATAGACTCATTTAGTGCAATTATTCTCAAACAGAAACTATCTATTTATAGAAATACTCACCTCAAAGGTAAACTCATCTTTAAAAGTCGGGGCAAAACATTCACTCTCAATAGATATCAAAAATACGCAACATCATTTTCATTTCATCATCCTCAAACCTCAGTAAGAATTCCCTCTTGCAAAAGGGCATACACACCTCTTTAAAAATGAAGAAGTTGAGCAGAACCATTCCAAAGTTGTAAACAACCAACAGGAAGCGTAACTGGAAGGGCTCTCTCGTCTTCATCCATTTGGGGCCCAGCCAGACAGTGAGGAGATAAATAGTGCTTATAGTCAGTGTTGGAAATGGAGACTGCATCAAGGGCCAATCATCAACACGTTTGTCTGGGGGAGTGAAGCAAACAAAAGAAGTCAACAAGATCTGAATTAAATATATTCCTTTACCACTTTAAGCATTGAATTTGTTAAGTATTATTTTCTCCTGGAATAGCTGCATCAGATAGTAGAAACACAATGCACTCATTCTTTCTAGGAAGGTTAAAGAAAACAGTTATTAAAAAAAAAAACCACTATATCACATTACCTCACAGAGAAATTCATTATGTCATTCAAGCTCTATTGTCCAGTTCTACGATCCAAAACAATAAAGCAAACAATCACGAGCCCAAACACAAATCAACCCACTAATCACCCCAAACAAATTCTGCTTATGATGAATAGTGACTGCAGTGGCAGCATAACCAAATATTCAATATCACTGCAAATGAAAGATACACAAATTTGGCAAAATACTGATAAAACCCAGGCACTAGAAAGTCTCCTATCAATTTTATATCGGTTGTATAATGATAACCTTTGCTATTTGATGTAGGTCAGTCTTGCGTTTCAGAGAATACTAACAATGTTACCAGAAAACAACCAAATAAAAGAGTTCTAAAGGGATGGTTCTAGTCAATCTGTGCTGCCATATGGGAAACAAAGGTTTTATTTACTGTCTCCTTCAGTCACTCACAGGATCCAGTTACATTACACATATTTCAGAGCTGAGAATATGCTAAGTTAAGTTCTGGATCAGTATGAAAAAAGCAGTCTTAGCCTGATGAACCAGTGACATCTAGGATTAGAGATCCCTCCCTGCTAGAGGAGGGAAGCAAGACAGCAGCGACACTCCTTACTTAGTGCCTGTGTTGTCCCAGGTGTCACATGTCCCCCCCTGCCCTGAAGGCTAATATCAAGTTGTAGCAAGAGATGAAAGGTAACTACTTTGTAACTCTCAGAACTTCAGATACTGCACAGCTCTATGGCACTAACTGGATTATTTTCCAAATGCTTAGGCCAGTTACAATTCATATGGAAATCCCATCACACGGCTCCTTGGGAAGCTCGAAAATCTGAAACACCTGCCTTCAGTCAGGTGTCGACAAACTCCCAAATGCAGCTGCCCAGAGATTTACCTAGAGGACAAGTTTCTTTCAGAGAACTGTAAGTCACAGAACATGAAAAATCCCTATATCATAAATCAATTCCAGATCCCAGGCATACAACCAGCAAGTTAGAAAACCCTTCTTATCAAGAAAACAAGGAAAGTACAGAACAGTGCTGTCATTACTTCTACACTTCTTTCTTGTTTCCTTTGTTGTACTTCAGGCCATAAATTAGAACCTAATTTTAGGAACAGATTTCATGAGGCCCTCTATTTCTAATAAACAACAAGTATTGTGATCTAGGGAAAGAGAGCATGCAGAACACAGATTCTTCTTACTTCCAGATGATTTAACAATTGAGCTGCACAATCCAAGATGCTAGAAGGCCTAAAAAGAAATGGAAAAAAAGAAAGAGAAGCCTAACTGCTTCAATTCTGGCTGTTAATACCAGAAGAGAAAACTCATCCTAATGTGTGGAAACTTCAAGAAAGGACACTGACACTGCCAGAATGATGGGATTCAGCCCTGTGGCCACAACCACCAAAAGAAGCCAAGGGCAAGATAAGGCAAAGACTACAGGAAGGAGTGTCACAAACTCAGAGAGATCAGCTGTAGAAACACAGGCAATAAAAGAGGACCTGAGCAGAGTGAGAGAAGACAGTTACCACTTAACTTTTTGGCAAGCTCCTGAAACCACACAGAATACCACCTACCAAAGTTGAAACCACTACTGCATTGCAATTATTGCACTCTTACATTCTTTACACTTTAGTGCCTTCTTGCCTTTAGTGATCACTTTACCAATCTGAATTTAAAAACAAAAGGTAACACAAAAAGAGAACCTCATTGTCTACCTGGTACCAAGCAGCAGGCAAGGACTCATCATGAAACAAGAAGAAAGTTGCCAGTTAAGAGACTGCTCTGGGAATAGTCAATGAGTGACATGCTTTAATCAAATCCAGATCCCCCTTTGCTGTAGTGTACAAAGAGTTAAGAGCAGGTGAGGAAAGGGACACAATTGCTTTCCCAGGTTTCTTGCAATAAGCAATATAAAGAGGATAAATAGGAAGACACATTAGAGAATCCGTCTTCTGTTTTCTAGCAGTGTTTCATGATATCTTACACACTAAAGTGGCAACACAAAGAAATGTGAAAGAGGAAGGTTTGAATTTTAGCCAGGATGTGAATGTTACCACCCACTGCTCAAAATACAAAACCATGGCCTATTCCAGATTTCTTTTTGTGTCAGGAGACAAAGATTTCTAGACTTCTAGATGGAACAATGAGGATTCTCTAGAAAGTGAAAGGAAAAACAAAGGGACAACTTACATTAAAACCCAGCTCCAAGTAGGCTTTCCCTCATACCTCATCAGCACTGTAAACAATTCTTCCACCTACTTTCCACAATACTACAAATTGAAGAACTTCACTGGAGAAAACCAACAGATATATTTCATTAACTCTGACAACTACATAAGAGCACCTGAGAAGCTGCCATTGCTCTTCCATACCATGATTTCAGCCCATTACTTTCCCTCTGCCAAGGGTTTTTGAACAGTGAGGCATCACATCTCAGAGAAATCTTCAAGTATTCACAGGAAAAAACAAATATACTGGTACAGATCTTGTAACGCACTGGCCAGGGAATCTAACATTGCCATTTTGGGGGCATGACCTGTCCTGGGACAAGTAACTACATGTCAAACACAAAATTCTTCTATGAGAGGGGACACAGTAGGCAATTCTGTTCTGGAGTACAGCCTGGCCAAAACAGTAGAAGAGTCTCTTCTACTGTGCTAATTACAAACACCATCTTACGTTTATTTTGGGGGCACCTAGGCGTCTCTGCATATGATTATTTTTAACTAGTACTGTGGCATCAGAAAACATGATACTATTAATCCCAGAACTTTTTCATCACAGGATCTCTCCTGGATAATGCAAAGTAACTTGTTGCATCCTAAGTCAACTCCACATATCATTCTTATTGCACAGAAGGTATTACAAAACCAATTTCATTTCAGTTTACCTGGCAAGCCTGCTTGCCCATGTTCTACACAGAAAACCCCGTAAAATGCAGACCCTTGTTCCAAACTTCTTTTCAGATGCTCTCTTTCAAACCAAGATAAATTCACTATCTTAAGTCATCTGCTCAAGTGACAAACATTCCAAGCTACTCCAACACCTTCCTCCCTCCATCCCCAAACCTGTTTTAGCAAAGCCAGCATATTTTTGTGTCCTACTTACTAGCTGGTGCTGATGACCACAAAAGATTTCTGCAAATTACAGAGAACGATGATAGCTTAAGGGGACATACGAGTGCATTAAATCCTGCAGTATTTCACACAGAACAGGGACATTTTTACCTCAAAGATGAAATAAGCTTGAAATAAAAAGGCCAGCTCCCTAAATTAAAAAAAAAAAAAAAAAAATCCCTCCAACTGCTGTGAAGCAAAAAGACTAGTGCCTTTACCTGATTAGAATTGACAGAGATTGACTGACTCTTTCAGGGGATTAATGCGTTTGTCTTTCAAATCCCAAGACCCAGATTCTAATTCGATCACAAATAAAATGTCTGCTGTGATGGCACAGCCTGTAGTACAGTGTTCTTCTGCTAAGGTGGGAAAAGTTTTAGAACAAACAGAGTTGCACTTTATAGCAAAAAATGAAACCAGCCTAGACTAAGGCATCTGCTAACATGTTCCTGATAGAAAATTACTGTTACGTAAGGAAACAGTAGGAAATATGCATACACAGAAAGCTTTCCTGTCATTTTGTGAATATACATTCTAATGCTTCACCTTGCAAAGACAAAATCCAGAAGAACTTACATCTATATATTTATATGTATATATATATATATTCTATGTAAGTATATATGTTATTATTTATATATAAAAATAATTGAAATTGCCCTGAGGTACCTCCCTTCGCAGGAAATACTTTTTGTGGTGAAATTAACAAGAAATACACACACAAACCCCTTTGATTTCTTCCTTCAAAGAACAAGAGCAGGACCAGTGAAGAGGACTGAATATCCTGCCTGGCAATGTCCAAAAAGGACATATTTAACCTATACTGAAATATGAACGGAAAGTGAATTTCGATAAGTAAGGTTGCAGTGATGGTGTTCTAGCATTAAAAACCACAAGAAACTTTCGAGAAACATACTGTAATTGCTTTAATATGCAAGCATTTCTGTTAAACATGGTTCAGCATTTCCTTTCTGATCGAGAAAATTTTAGAAGGTTCAATTTCCTACATTTTATTTAGCCTATGATCAATTTTTTTTCTTTCCCCAAGAAGTACAAACCTTAAAAATAAGCAAACAAATGCATAGCACAGTCACTTTCATATTCACCTGGAAAAATCCTGAAACAATACAGTGGTGATTATCTCTGCTTTTAAAATCCGTTTTAGAGAAAATATTACATTACTAAAATACACATGATTATTGCAATTCCCTGTGTTCATGTTCAGTTCAAAATAAATACTTTAAAAATTTTTTTTTGTTAGTTTAACATATATATTCCTTAGCTATAAGGTCACTACTAACTAATTTATCTGGAGAGACTTTCAAAGTTATTAATAGCTATTGATACTATTCTCAGCGCAAAGACACTTACAGTGCCAATCCAGCACATCCATCTGTCTGATTACATTTCTAAAGACACTGCAGAAATGACAGTGAGCATTTAAAAGTGGTTCTGTAAGAGCTCTCTGCAGATCACCATTATTTTAACAAAAGTACTCTCAAAGCCAACCTCAAGTTTAAGAAAGATTTCCTTAAACAAGCCAGATTTTAACTCCACAATATAAAAAAGGCAAAGCAGTATTACCTAATTGGAGTACTGTTCCATGAATCAGTGTTCTAATTATCTAAGAATTTCCCACATCTTGTTAGTTCCATCACCACTGTAATTGAAATAATTACAAAATGAAAGCACATATCATATAAAAAAAGAGGTGAGAAACATATCTTCAGACACCTTAAAATGTTTACAGACTTTTCACATTAGATCCTTCCTGTGATTTTACTGCTTTAGTGCTCCCCTCCCTCCCCCTTTTCTTTCTGGCTACAGATAAATATACGGTATACTTCTCCCCAACATTTTTATTAGAAATACAGTCATGTAAATATTTACAAGTGAATAAAGGATTCACTCTGGCTACACAGCCACTGCTGACTGGATTCATTGAAAGTAAACTTGCATAAGCATCTACCTGATTAGACCCTATGCTCTTAAACTAAACTGAGCAATGCATCAGAATAATTTAAAAGTAGATTTACTATTAGCAGTTTGTAGAAATTCCAAGAAAAAAAGCTCAGTCTTTGACTAACTAACACCTCAGAACAAGAACAACTAAAGCTATAAACTTAGCCTTTAAAACAGTATATGACTACATGGGCTGCACTGTTTGAGACTGATAATGAAGCAGCATTGCAAAATGAAAATTAAGAGGCCATTTATTTTTGGACTGAAAATCTATAGAACTTAAAAAATTTTATTCACTTACTATTATTTTAATAGAGCTGTTCATATGTTTAGGTCATCATTGCTTGAATTAACTTACCTGCTTTACTATTAATTATTCATTTCACAAATTGCACTCTAATCCTCAATTTGTGGAATTACAGAATCATTAAAGTTGGAAAAGACCTTCAGAATCATTGAGTTCATCCTATGACTGAACACACCATGTCAATTAAACCATAGCACCTAAGAGTCATGTCCAGTCATTTCTTGAACACCTCCAGTGATGGTGACTCCAGCACTTCCTGGGGCAGCCCATTTCATTGTCTAAACACTCTTCCAGTGAAGAAATTTTTCCCTATGTCCAACCTGAACGTCCCACCACACAGCCTGAGGCTATTTCCTCTTGTCGTGTTGCTAGCAATCTCAGTTTCTAAAGTTTTTTTGTTTTTTTTTTAATGAGAAATCCTGTAATAGCAGATTGAAGCTACTGCGTGAAGTAAAATGATACCCCTATAGCCTCATCCATGTTCCAGGAAAAAGAAAATCCATGTCTTCTTAGGAGGGATTGTGCAGACAAATTGCTGTATGAAAGCAAAATGAATGGGACAAAAAGAATGTCCAGTTTATGCTTCTGTCTTATCTATCATACTTGGCAATGTCTGAAGTCTTCTGGCACTATGGGTACTTCTAAGGAGTTTGACAGGGTCAAAGATACCTGTGCCTAACTCAGAAAGAATCTAGTATTATCTACAAAGCAAAGGCCATGAAGCTTCCATTAACACATGTATAAGCTAAGAGATCTTTCTTAGAAGAATTTCCCATTTTAGTACAGGATTTGTCTTTTCAGAGGCAGCAAGACTGGTAGAACATATAGCAGCTTGCTGTTAACTAGACCCACTGCATACAGTTGTTCTCTACAGCCAAAGAAATTAGGATTAAACTTTAACTACTTCATTATAATTTTCTTTCCTAGACTCATCATTTTTTTCCTTTCTCATTTGGATAGTTTTGAACAGTTATCAAATCACTCACTAGTTGCCACTTTTTTTTTTCCTTTTTAAATTTTCCTTAAAGAAACACTTCATCTCATTCACCTGAAGGCATATTTTCCAATCAAAGAATAATCTTCGTGGCTCATCTCTGGATACTCTATAAACATTTAAACCGTCCTAGCACTGGTTTCTCAGGAACCAGTCAAGTCCCTTCTGCTTTATCACATAAAAAAATTAGTATTATCATAATGTCACAGTATCAGTGGTGGTGGCAATGACTGGCAAGTAAACAAAGATGTGACCATCAAAGAATCATAGAATGGCTTGGGTTGGAAGAGACCTCAAAGATCATCCCCTTCAAACCACCCTGTCATGAGCAGGGACGCTTCCCACTAGAGGTTACTCAGAGCCCCATACAACATGGTCTTGAACACTTTCAGGGATGGGGCATCCACAGCTTCTCTGGGCATCCTGTTCCAGTGCCTCATAACCCTCATAGTAAAGAATTTCTTCCCATGTGTGGTATTGGTAAACCTAAGGATGACATGCACAGGATGCTATATGGACAATGGTTCCCAAAACCCAGCAGAAAAAAGCACAACTGCTGATCTGATTTTAGTAATATTTTTTTTTAATTTATTTAGTAGAATAGTAGAGAGAAAGCAAGCTTTAGGGCTTTTTTAATCTTTGACAATAAATCTAACCATCTGAGTTAAGTATTTTGTATATCCTTAAGCTTTAACTAGTTCAAGAACAAACAATTTTGCTAGGGTCAAGAATGAGAGACATCAAAATTTTATGACAAAGCATTGTCATTTTAACAAGCCATAAAACATAAAACTAAGGTGCAAGAATAAGAGTATTCAGCCTCAAGCATAACAAATAATGAGAGCACATACCCCAACAATCAAAGCAATGAAACCCACATATTCTAAGTTTGCTGTACAAAATCCTGTTGGGGTCAGAAATGAGAGATGCCTGCCCCAAAACCAAGAGGACTACAAGGCAAAACAAACAGGGACTACCCATAACCAGTTGTGGCTTTGTTTTGAATTTAAGGGCTTTGTAACTGACTGCTTAGTCTTCTTGAAAGCTGTATACAGCAACATGAAATCAAAATGCCATACAGCTAAAAGCAACACCTCCTGCAGCTAATGAACACCTGTGTAATGTGCATGTGTTTCATAAACTCCCATTAAAGTAACAGGAAGGCCTAATCCCAATTTGCTGTTAAAAGGCCTGATGTATTTTTACTAGCCTTCCCGTTATTCTGACCAGCATTCTAGTCCTCTCAGGACTCCTATCACTCAGTCACTAATGCCATATTGTCTTTGTGCCTATGTACAGCAATTACATGACACACGTGGCTCAAGACAAGGATAATAATGGATTTACTATGAAGTTCAGGATACTTGACAATTTACCATCAAGTCTCAGGATTTTCAAGTCCAAAGAGATTACCTTGCTCAAATTATATTTGATTTATCTTCTCCATTGATTATGATTACTTGTGGAGAGAGTACAAATGCTCTGCTTTAAGGAATAATAAAAATATAATCCTCACTGAAGCTTACACAAGATTTGCAAGATACAAGTCCTCGAGGCATGAAGCATTCTTCTGGTTGCCAAATATTCTTTTCCGAACATCACAAATGCAAGATGCATTCCCAGGGTAGTAATACCTACATGCTTTTTCTTAAATATTATAAGTTATGGAGGAAACAGATGAAAGCAAACAAAACCCCCAACCCTACCACACAATGTAATTTTATAAACTAGCTGCAAACTCTATGATGCAGTCTATGTCTCTGTATTTCTAAAGCAATAAAAGCACTGCACAAAACACACTTCACAAAGCTTTTCTTCTACTGAAGCTTTTATTCAAACTTCTGTGGTTTTTGCCAAAACTGCTTCTCAGAGCTCAGACTGGATATGTTATTACTTCACACAAAAGCACTGGGGTTTGGCACTATGAAAATACTTGTAGGGGTATCAGTAAGCAGCAATACAAACACAGGATTTATGCACATTCAGTGTTGCAATAACAGATTCTATTGGCCCACCCAGAACTTTATAATGCTGAAGGGGATGATCAGAGGATATGATGATCTTCTCCACAGACAGACTCCCTCAGCTTAAACATAAGGCCTTTGAAAAATGTGAAAGATTATTAACATCAGTTCAATAATAACTCTGCAAGGTCTTATCCACTGTAGAGTCAAGTGTTACATACTCAGCATACACGGGACAGTAAATTCAGCACTGATAGATGTCTAATGTGCTAACACACTGGAAGGACAGTGATGCTTAACTACATAGCAAATGTAAGCAACTTACACTGCTGCTCTTGTAACAGCTATTTGCAGATGAACATTTAGAGAGTTCTAAATGCAGTGCTTAAGCATGTATGAAAACCAGCAATGGGAAGTGAAATCTATCTAAGAAAATACCAGAAAGCTACAAGAAAATTTGCAAGAAGCTGCACAGAAAGCTCTCTGATAAACTGTTTTTCCTGTTTGCATTATCACGAGGATGCTCCTCATCACTTTGGTTTTACAGAAGGATGAATGAGATGAGAATTTTGTTTTGATTAAGAACTACAAAAGGAGTTACTGAAATGCATTAGCTCTTCAAAGTTCAGAGGCAGACATAAAGTTACAGTTGTGGGATACATTAGGTTTTCTGTTAGCTTAACACAAATACATCAGTCAAGGCCTCCAAGGAAAAACAAAATACTAAAACATTTAGAAGTTAATTCCTCAACATCCCTTTAACATCAGAAAAAAGTCAAATTAAGGGTGAGGAACCAAACACCAAGAAAATTATTTATTTTGAGCTGCTGATTTTCAAAATATGAACTGCATGACAAAATGTTCTTCACCCAAAAATAATGAAAAGAATGATCAGTGACTGAATCTTTCATTCACTAAGTACACAGTAGCAAAATCATCAGTTTAGAAGTGACATACTATCCATGTCCAAAGGACTGCTCCACTAAGTCTTTCACTGCTACAGTTGTGTTACCTTCTATAGTAACACGTGGCCCCCAAGCTTCTCTAATGGTTTCTGCTATAAAGTTTCTCAGTCTTGGTAAAAAAATCAGGGATGACTGAAGGGAGATCGGACAGAGCAGAAAAAACCTGACCTAATTATCAAAATATTTGGGGGTACTCTGTGAGTATTTCTATTGGGCACATTTGTTCCTGGTAAACCACTAAATATTAAACTGTAGAAAATATGATTACGAAGTCTCCTATTTGTAGCCCAGGTAGTCAATTTAACTACTAACTACTTTTTTTTTTTTTTTCTTTATGCTACCTCAAACCATTTAAAAACAAGGTGCTACAATGATATTCCAAGAATAGAAGGACATAAAATCATGTCAGAGAGAAGATTCGCTGGCTCAACAGAAAAAGTGAAAGACATGGGTTATAAATTCACTTCTTTCAGCAATACTCTAGGAACATTTAGAAAGCAACAAAACAATTTTTCCTATTGGTCATAATTGGGAGAAGGAATCAAGGACATAATACCTACAAGCAGATTAAAAAAAAAAAAAAAAAAAGAAAATAGAAGAACACCAAGGTTAAGCATGTAAACTAAGCACAACATGTGCAAGAGCTGGAAGAAGACACATTTTAGATACAGCAGAAATAGATAAGAGGAAGAGGAAAATGTGATGGAAACAAACCAAACAGTCAAGAGTTTATGATTACACTGAAACAGAAAGTGAAACTAGGGATGTGATGATTTGACCTTGTCTGAAGGCCAGGTACCCACCAGAGCTGCTCTATCACTCCCCTCTCAGCGGGACAGGGTAGAGAAAATAAAAGAAAAGGCTCATGAGTTAATCAGAATCACAGAATCACTCGGTTGGACGAGACCTTCAAGACTATCAAGTCCAACCCAGCACTAAAACATCAACTAAACCATGGCACTGAGTGCCAGATCCAGTCTTCTTTTAAACACATCCAGGGATGGTGACTCCACCACCTCCCCAGGCAGGCCATTCCAATACATTATCACCCTTTCTGTAAAAAACTTTTTCCTGACATCTAACCTATATTTCCCTTGGTGTAGCTTAAGACTGCGTCCTCTTGTTCTGTCAGTTGCTGCCTGGAGAAAGAGATCAGCCCCCACCTGACTACATCCACCTTTCAGGAAGTTGTAGGGAGTGATAAGGACAAGGAGAGGTCACAAACCAATTACTGTGATGGACAAAACAGGTGATACTTGGGGAAATTACTTGAATTTATTACCAAGCAAAATCAGAGTTGTATAATGAGAAGTAGAACAAACCTGAAAAGCATCTTTCTAAAAAACCCTCCCTCCTTCCCAGGCTTAACTTCACTCCTGATTCTCAACCTCCCTGCCAGTGGTAATGGAAGATGGAGAATAGGGATTACAGTCAGTTCATCACGTTTCTGATGCTGCTTCCTCCTTAGGAGGAGGAGGAGTCTTTCCCCTGCTCCAGCGTCAGGTTGCTCCCACAGAAGACAGTCCTCCATGAAATTCTCCAGCCTGAGTCCTTCTCACAGACAGCAGCTCTTCACAAACGGATCCAGTGTGGGATCCTTCCTGCCAGGAGCCTGCTCCAGCAAAGGCCTCCCATAGGGTGAGAGCCTTCTTATGGCATCCATCTGCTCTGGTGTGAGGCTCCTCCACAGGCTGCAGATGGATCTCTGCAGCCCTATGGACCTCCATAGGCATCAGGGGCACAGGTACCTCATCATGGTCTTTCTCATGGGCTGCAGGGGAATCTCTGCTCCAGTGCCTGGAGCATCTCCTCACCTTTCTTCCCTGACCTCCATGTCTGCAGAGTGGTTTGTCTCACATATTCTCACTCCTCTCTTCTCTGGCTGCAATTAATTCTGTGCCATTTCCACCCCCACCCCCGCTTCTTAAATATATTATTGTAGAATCATAGAATGGCTTGGTTTGGAAAGGGACATTAAAGATCATCCACTTCAAACAACTCTGTCGTGAGCAGGGACATATTCCACTAGACTGGGTTGTTTAGTGCCCCATCTAACCTGGCTTTAAACATTCCCAAGGATGGGCTATCCACAGCTTCTCTGGGCAACATGTTCCAGCATCTCACCATCCTCAGAGTAAATAATCTTTTCCTAACATCTCTAATCTAAACCTCCACTCTGTCAGTTTGAAGCCATTCCGCCCTATCCTCTCACTACACGCCCTTGTAAAAAGTTTCTTTCCATTTTTCTTGCAGGCTCCTTTTAGATACTGGAAGGACACAATTAGGTCACCCCAAAGCCTTCTCTTTTCCAGACTGAACAATTCCAATTCTCCTAGCCTTTCCTCATAAGAGAGGTGCTCCACCCCTCTAATCAACTTGGTGGCCCTGCTCTGCATTTGCTCCAATAGGTCATTGTCCTTTTTGTGCTGGGGACCCCAGAGGTGGAAGCTGTACTCAAGGCCTCACAAGAGTGGAGTAGAGAGACAGACTCATTTGCCTCAATCTGCTGGCCATGCTGCTTTTGATGGTGTGATTGCTGTCACAGAGATTTTACTGCCATCACTGATGGGCTCAGCCTTGGCCAGCAGTGGGCCCACCTTGGAATGGGTTGGCATTGGCTCTGTTGGACATAGAGAAAGCTTCCAGCACAGCCCCTCTAGTACCAAAACCTTGCCATGCAAACACAATTTAAGGCCAAAATCCCATGGTATAAGCAGACACAATGTCACAGAGAGTGAACACTGCAGGACGGGAGTTAAGGATCAAACCACTGAAATTATTCAAGTACCTGAAGAAGCTGAGTTGCAGGCACATAAGCAAACAAAACCAAGAGCAATTGATGCCCACAGGCATGTCACTATCTTGCATCAAATGCAAGCCAAACTGAGGTAGCTTATTCTCCCTCACCTTCCATGAAAGAAAGGTAATCTAGCTCATGCTTATCTTGAGATCCAAGCACACACAAAGGGAGTTAATACAAACCACTTCAAACTCTATTCGCCTCTAGGCTTGCCTTGCAGCTACTTATTGCTTTGCCTACAAGCTACGGTGTAGTACTCAAAACCCCAACAGGGCTAACACCTAAGTACTGCCAAGCCTGAATTTCAGAGCTGCCTTCATTTACATCCTTAAAATTCCACAAGACTTTGAAGTTCGTACACTGAGAAGCACTTGAGTTTGACAACACTGAGCACAGTAGTACCCACTTGTCACCACACAAGATCCAGTAACTGTGTTCTGCATACATCCTCCTAAATGAGGTGTCAGTCAGACAGTCCCACTCAAAGAGTTGCTTAGCAAGTGCAGTGGTAGCTCCAACTTGGTTTCCAAATACAGCTTGAGAAAGCAAAGCCTTGTCATTCACTAGTCAGAGAAATCCTGTTTTATGGATCAGATCTGTCCTTAAAATCATTCTGTCACGACTTCTGTACTCTGGGAACACTCCACTCATATCAACACTCTTTAAAAGCCAAAGCTGTCATTCTCTTAATGGTCAATTCTTTTCAGATAAATGAACTCTCATTTAGTTCCAATTTTTCAGGCCATTCAGGCATTCCTTCAAGCCCACTTGCCTTACCTCAAAAAACTCTTCAGTACACAAAACAGCCTCTTCTCCCCCCCTAGCCTTGCATCCTAGCAAATTCCTCCTCTCAAAGTCCTCTCCATATCTGTTTGGAGTCTTTTCATTCATTCACCTTTTATCTAAATGGTCCCCTAATCCATCTGAATCAAGTAGCTCCAAAAAACCTGTCTGGACTGGCAGAGGAAAAAGTGGAGTCTTGCCTCACCCACTCCTCATGACTCCTGATGTGCAAGACCTTAAAAGGAACTACATCCTATGTTCCCTAAGCTTCCTCTACTACCTGTCCTTATGCAGCCTTTGACACTCTTCGCTGGTTGCACAGCATAGCACAGCTGCCTTGAACACAACCTCTTCTGGCTGTTCGTATGTATAACCACAGCCCTGTGGCTACATGCCTCCTCACCCTGAGCACAGCATAAATGCAGGGTGACAACTACAAACACTCCTAGTCAAGATACTCCAACTAGAGACAGCTAGCTATGAACAAGAGTTCAGCCACTATCCTTGATAAATCTACGTAACCAGTGGAGTCTCCAGGATGACTGCATCTGCTTCACAGCAAGGATATTTGAACTTCTCAAGAATTCTTCACCTCTGGTTGCAGTATGGAGCTCCAGGACCACACTGATTTACACCTCATGATGTCTCAGCTGAGGAACATGATTTGCTGAGAACTCCACAACAGCAATTTACCATGTGCCGAATTTTAAACATCTAGTCATCTGGCCTTCTGCAGCAGGCACTAAGGTCATGCAATCAGTTTGGTTAAATTCTGTAGACAGCTGTTTCCTGATCCTTTTCCCATGGATTCTCCTTTAAGAGAATTCAAAACAACTTATTTCCTTCAAAGATTTCAAGACATGTTACCTACACGGTTTTAGAATGAATTTTCAAACATTCAGTTATGTTCTTGTCATTTTGTCTACACATTTCCTTTTTCTTCTAGAATATGCTGATACGAACAGAAGTTTGTATCACATTCTTGCTAGTGCTCTTTGAAGGTGTTTTCTGTTTCATTTCTTTACTGGAGCTGAGATTTGCATATCATCCCTACAACTTCTCCTCCTTTATTTCAGGAAAGAGGAGTCTTCCACTCTCAACTCAGCTTCTCATCAATAGAGTTCATTTGGCTTGATGCTACTCCCTCATGACCAAGGTCTTGAAGCTCAGTGACCCAAGATATCTAAGCAGACATTTCCTCCTCACTAATGTACTTTTCTGAATGGTGTTTCCATTTCCAAAAATGCTTGGTATCTGTTTAGTTCTGATTATGTCTTTTGAGTTGTACAATCTGATAAAATCTCCTGATGATGAAATAGGGGTAGAATTTCCCTCAAACATCCAGGTAATTGCCTTCAATACCAATCATGATTTTTTTCTTCACCAATAAATTCCCTCCCTTCACTAACTGGCAATTAAATGTCAAATGAATCAAGTAAACTGGGATGCTCCTATTGCTCAGTTTAGTTGACAGCAGTCTAATATGATTTAGGCATTAACATTCATTACTTTCGTAATCAATTTCTCCAAGTGCTGATGCTGCCACAGGTTTTTTCTTTGTGTTTCTGCCACAAGACAGCCAGCCCAGTTAGACAGCTTCTCCGTTTCTGGTGTGTCTCTTCCTGTCTAATCCTTGTGTTTTACTGAGCCATGGCCACAGACTGAAAAAAACCTGTTCCCTTGAGAACAAAATTGTATCTGCAAGGTAAGTACTGTGCCAAATGACCAAATCTGATGCTCAGCCAGCCCTTTAAAAGTTTAGGAACACGTTCTGCTTTGTTTTTGTGAAACAGACTTCATGAACCTTAACCTCACCCTTCATTCTCTTTCCCCACCATCACCCTCTGAAACACTTTCACTGGAGTTCTACTTGCCTCCAGCTTTGGCACAAATCCTCAGCTACAAAGGACTACTTGCACTCAAGAGTGTTCTGCTAAGCATCCCAGTGAATTTCTCAAGCATAAATACTCAGGATTCTTTGGTCATACTTGGGCTCTCCACTGGGGAAGGTAAGGGAAGAAGAAACGTGTTTTGCTCTAGTTCTGTTCCCTGGACTGAAAAAGAAAATTAACCTGAGCTTCTTGGGCATTTTTAAATTAGTCTCAAGATGTGGCAAAAGCACATATGGCTATCGGTTTTCTCAAGGAATCTGCTCCACTGGCTCACTTTTTAGGCAAGTACCTATAAGTTTCCCATTTTTTCCATCCTCACTGCCTTATACTTCTGACCCAACTGATAAAAGCTACAGTTGATGTTGCCCCTGAACAAGATGCTATGTAGAACACTACCCTACCACTAAAGTGAAAGTTTGCATCTCTCCTTTCCTATTGATGGAAAAAGTCTGTAATCTTATTAACTGCAACAGCTGTAAATAGTTGCTGTTCCACATGGCCTGGGATGGCCCTGCCTCCTTTAAACTCTTGAGCTCCAAGAACAACCATTCTAACCCAAAGTCAGTAAAGCCTTCTGCTCCTTAGCTCAGTACATTCAAATTAACTAGTTCCTCGAAAAAGTCTTTTTGTACAGTGTTTCACAGATCTTCTTTTCAATCCACAGTTTCCTATTCCCCCTCCACAACCAACAATGGTCTCTTCACCCACATTTTGAGATTTCTACACTCTTCTTTCCTGGATTGTGTCCTGAGTTATTCATCTTAATAGTTCCCCAGGACTCAGCCTGGAACCTCCCTTTAAGTCACTTGCTCAGTCATCTAATCATACCCTTAATCCTTCCTGGCAAATCCAACCCCAACCAGCTAGAGAGAAAGAAGGAAGCCCTGCCCTAGCAATTACAATGGAACTGGTCCCATGCCCTTACAGAAATAAGGGCATGGAATTCCTAGATTGTATTTCCTGATAGTAACTGTTCCTCCGACCACCTCTTTTTTTTTTTTTTTTTTTTCCTCTTGATGATCGCTAAGATGTTTTTGACCTTTCTATCTCTTCTTGAAATCTATGGCTTCCTAAATTATGTCCTTCAGCCTTCTAGGTGAATATATGGTTACACTGGATTTTGGGCTTTCATGAAAGGGGTAGTTTTCATGAGCAGTAGTCAAGGGAGGAGAGAAAAAAAAGTAGCTTTTCAACAAATGATCAAGCAAAAGCATTAAGCTAATGCTGACAATGTATTTGATAATATACATGGGGGGAAAGTCACAGAACACTGCTATTATTCCCAAATGCAAGACTTAAAAAAACAAAACCACAAACAAATCAGCTTAATGCTAAAAGAAATTGTAATATCAACTCAAAATCCATTTAGGCTCATCATATACTTGATCTTTTGGGGTTTTCTTGGTCTCAGAAAAGGTCAGTTGCTTTTTAAATAGCACAAAGCAGGGGAGGAAAATGATCAAATCTTTAATGTGCAAAAAAAGCAGCACAAGACTCAGTGGGATGTTCTGGCACAGTTCTATACAAGTCTCATCACAGGAGTTCGAGGCAGCAGGAGAAAACATCTGCTGGCAAGACAATCTTGCTGAATACAGAGAACAGGGCTAAAGATGCACAGGTGTTCAATAAAAAATGGAAGTGGGAAATGGAGAGAATAAGTGTAGGAGTAGTAGTGGGAATCAAATTTCTTCACATTTTGTTGTGTAATTTTGCTGTGTAGTAGTGTTTCAGTATGATTTATTGTGTAATGCTATTGCATAGCATCATTTGTTGAGCAACTTTGCTGCGTGGTATAGTTTTTTATTTAATGATATTGAACATTAGGCAATGGTCTTGCATGCCATAATTTGTGTTTTCTGTTGAGCAACATCACCGTCATAGCTCTTAACACAAAGATGAATTGCATGAATTCATAACAGTGCTGAATTCACAATTTTAACATATTACAGAATGGTCTGGGTTTGAAGGAACCTTAAAGATCATCTACTTCCAACTACACTGCCATGGGCAGAGATCATTTCCACCTTCCACTAGAACTTCAGAGCCCCATCCACCCCAGCCTTGTACAATTCCAGGGATGGGGCACCCACAAGTTCTCTGGGCAACATGTTCCTGTGCCTCATCACCCTTCCAGGAGAGAATTTTTCCACAATATCTAATCTAAACCTACTCTCTTTCAGTCTGAAACCATTACCTTGTTCTATCACTACATGCCCTTGTTAAAGGTCCCTCTCCTGCTCTCGTCGTACCCCCTTTAGGTACTGGAAGGATGCTCGATGTTCACTCAGAGATGGAAAATGGAGACTATTATTTTTGTCTGAACAAAGAAACATACAGAAAAGCAGCAAACTGAGCAGGTATTTTTGCCGAACTTAGAGCATTAAAAATTACTTCACCAAACAGCCACAGAGCATTGCCTCACGAATAACACTTTCTTATCCTGAGCTACCTTGTAACTACAATGTGACATAGTACATGTTTCACCTATCCCTACCCAACTGTAAAAACTAGGGGAGAATCTTGTTTCACATACTACTGGGTATAAATAAGAACTCTAATGTATTTTTCATGTGATTTAGGTCTACACAAAACTAACCTTGCAGGAACCTGCTGAAATCCAGAATCTGAACAAGAAACTCTCCAAAAAATAGGACTGATTACTTCATTATGATAGAATCCTGCTTTAACAGCAGTGCTACTGAACTTAAAGCAAAAATTTTAAAAATTCCATTAGTAGATCAGTAAGACTTACACAAATTTTAGGGGCAATAACAATGTCATCCTACTATTGCTTAACATCCTCCAAAGAAGCAGAAGAAAAAAGTTCGCTCTATTGTAGTATCACTGTCAGTTACTTATCATTACATTCTTTACATTTACTTGCTTTTTCTTCTTCTTTCCCCCCACCCCTGATCATTTTTGCTTACAACAGACATGGTCTATTGACAGACTTAAACAAACATTTTTGAAGTTCAGGAAATCAGAACTTGAAGTACTTTTTTCAAATGAATCAAGTAATCTATAAGGTTATCGACTTTGTACCCAGATCTATTTTTATATTCATCTGAAAATGCTATTGATTGACTAGAATAGCATCTCTTTCATGTGTTACCTGGCAGTCTATGAACAATTGTATATTGCAAGAGTCAGAGAAAGAGAGCAAACACTGGTAGATTACAATGCAGTGCTGCTGCAAGCATTTTTATTTGCTCTCATTCTAGCAGGTTTTTTTTTTTTTTTAAACAGAAGAGAAAAATAAGCATGCAAGCTCAATTTTTAAAATTTTGCAAAACATAGAAGTTATGAAAAGGCAAATTGTGGGGAAAAAGTGAGTTCCTCCCATCTATAACATAAGATTAATTTATTATCTGACAGATGGCAGAAGGGAGGGGGGCGGAAAAGCAGAGACTGCTGATGCAGTGAGCTTCCCGTCTGTAATGAAGGCCCCACACTCCCAGTTATCACACTGCTGTGAAATACATCCACAGTTGCATGCACTCCAGTTCTGCTCTATGTGTTTCAAAACAGCTAAACCTCATCACTGTGTGGACAACGAAAAAATGAAGAAAATATCCAGAAGAGTAAATGATCCTTCTGTCAGCTGTCCGCGGCTACTCTCAATAGCAACTGTGAAAGCTGCGACTCCTTTCATTTGACACACGAGACAGAACCATTCACGCTGACCAATAACACTTCCAGAGCTACCGGTCACTGCAGCAAGACACCACCTCATTTGCTGTCCCAGCACTGAAAGCTGCTTTTGCACATCTCTCCATATTCCAGGACATTTACTCTTCCTTCAGCATCTGCCACACTGCAGTCGTGGAGTGCCAACACAGGAGGGGAGCATATTGAAAACGGAAAACAGCAGAACTGACCCAAACACATTTAATATAAAATGAAAAGCTGCTGCACTGGCGGTAACAACCATTTCCTCATTTCTTTTGCGGAACTCCAAGCGATGCCGACGCGGAGCTCCCACCTGCCGCAGAAGCCAAACACCGCCTGAGCTCCGGCACGACTTACCGGAGGGCCTCGCTTACCTCCGACATCAGATCCCCGTAGGACCACCCCACGGCACGCCGCGGCGGCAGAGAACCGGAGGAACCACGGCCCCGGGAAAGCGGATTTCGCTACGTCCGCCCGCGGGCGCCCGGGGGACGCGCTCACCTTGCCGCGGATCGATGCCCCGCACGCCCCGGGCCGCTACACGGGATTACGGCAGATAAACAAACACTGCACCGAGCGCACCCGGAGGGGCGAGGAGGGCAGGCGGGAGCGGGGGGATCTGGCCCCGCCGCGGCCCCATCCCGGGGAGCCGGAGCGCGCTCCGCGTCTCCCGGGAGACGGAGCCATTTTGAGCCGCTGCGCATCAGTGGCAGCGGGCGGGGGGCGCCGGGCACGGCGATGGCGGGGCCGCGGCCGCCCTGGCGCGTTACCTCGGATGCTCCAGGTCCAGCGGTAGAACTCGAGGGTGTCGTTCACCACGCTGGACACCAGGCCCATGGCGCTGGGGGGCTCGGCGGCGGCGGCACCCATGGTGAGCAGCAGCAGCAGCGGCGGAGCCGGCAGACCTGTCTCGGCGCGTGCGTCCGTGCCTCTGCGCCGGGGCTGCTGCTGCTGCTGCCCCTTCTACAGCCGGGGATGTGATTTAAATCTCTATCTCTCCGTATCTTCCCTCCAGATTTTACCAGAAAGTGTGTGTGGGGATTAATATTTCAGCCAACTCCTATTTAATTTCTTTCTTTTTGTAGCGGTTTGGATTTTTCTTCTCTCTTCCCCTCCTGCTACCCTTGACAGACATGCCTAGGGTCCGAAGTGAGCGGTGTTGGCTTTACCTCCGTCTGTGCGTATCGAGGCGCTTTGCCGCTTCCAGGAGCCTCCGCTAAGAGCCCTTCTCCTCCGGGTAACACCAGCAACCTCAAGGGGACCTCGCTACCTCCCTGCCCCACCACCTGGTGGCACTTGCCTGACCACTCTTCTCCTGGCGCCACCCAGCTGCCCTTCGCACGCCTCCCCTTATCTCCTGGACAAAGCCTCTATGGTCGCTTCATGGAGCAGGGACATTCAGCTGCCCGGGGTGTTGCTGGGCACTGCAGGAGAAGCATCCATTCTGCACCATGTATTTCAGTCCCACAACCCCTCTGTCTGGTGTAAGGGCACCAGCTGCTCCTCACACCCTTATCTCCTCCTTGCCAGCTTGTCTGTCCCATGATCTTGCATAGTGCAGATGGGCTGCATGACACGCTCGGGAGTGAGGGGCAGGAGGGGACCTGCTCCACCCAAGTTGCAAGCTTTCCTCCTAGCAGGCAGCAGATCAGATGGTGTCTGCCTCTCCCTCCTCCAGTGCAGCAGCACCTCTGTCACTTTTTGTCACTGGGTCTTGGTGAGCACAGCTCGCACTCCTCCTCCTGGGTGAGTCACCCCTGGCTTAGCTCCCGCACTGCTCTGGCTGCTGCAATCCCAGCCCTATGAACAGGAGAGGCACACTGGCCATCACTAGTTACTCCACTGGAAGCAGAGTCACTGCACCAAAACCAGGTGGTTGGCAGTAGGGATCACCTGTGCTGGGAAAAGGAAGAGGAGCTGTGTCAACACCAGAGGCCTCGATGGACAGAGAAGTCCAACTTATCCCAGTGCTGGCTGAAAGCTGGAGTGAAGCAAGGTTACTGCATGCAGATGTATGGACAGCTGTTACTTCTCTCACATGAGAAGAGTCAATCAAAATTCTTCATGAATTACAGTGGCTTGAATTATGCCTTATTTTGATGGCACTGTTCATGGCAGAAGGTCTGGTGAGAGCTCTGAAATGGATCTGTCACTGGATAGGGCAAGGTAGTCACCAAACTGCTTCTCGAGAGGCAGACACTGTAGAGTTAGCTGTGTTTCCTGTGCCTCCAACAGGAGAAACTACTGGAGTGTATTGTTGGACATTTAGCATCTTGATATGTGGTTAGCATTGTCTAAAGCACAGCTTCAGAACTTTTGATAACATTATCATTTACATCAAAAGGAAACCAGGAGATTAAGTCATAATCCTCAAAGTGGTATGTGGCCATTTGTGTTGACCACTTGGGCTACTGTGTGAATCAACATGACAAAGGTTTGCACTCCCCTGCCCTGTTGGTCAAGATGTGGACTTAGGAGAGTGCCACCAACACAAGGAGTGAAGATCCACAGTCTACCAAAGAACAAAAAAGGAACAAGACATACTAGCAGTATGAATACATATTTCTGTTAATAATTATTTATATTATAGCCTACATATGCTTACTTCTTTATTAGAATGTCTATTTTTGCTGTGGAAGTCTTTTTTGCACAACTGACACCAATGCTTTTTATTTATAAGATGTTTATATCATCCAATTTACTGTTTAATCTATTTCCAATTGGATAACTTTTCTTGATGGCAATTAAATCCTTTATATTAGCAATATGATTGTACATAGATAATTTTACTGAGCCATTAAGGCTTGAGAGGAGCCACAGCTGAGTTGCAGAGTTTGAACAACAGGGAGAAGATGAGCTATCTAACCAGAGTAACATCCTCTGTGCTTTGAGATCGCCTTTAAAAAAACATGCTGAAATTTATGACTAACTATTTTCATTAGTTTCAGCCCACAGATATGTGAACATGCTTTTAAGATTAGGTTTGTATCTGGGGCTTCCAAATGCATCCCAGTTAGTTTTCTACATTTATGCACCCACCAGGATACACTGCCTTAAGAATGTTGAGACCATGTCTTCCACTCTAAAAGAGCAGAAGTAGGAAGGCACCCAAAGGCATAGTACCAAAATATCCTCCAAAGAAAACTCCAGCATGGTAGATAGAAAATTATGGTTTTCAATATCATTGGTTAGACAGTGTTGTCATCTTCTACTTGGTAATCTACGTGTTCCTAAACCCTGGACATCTCAGATGGGCAAATTTCTGCCAGGAAAAGGCAGACCTGTGGCAGCTGATCTCAGAGGAGCATACATGAATTCCCAGCTGTGCTCCAGCCATTTGCCCAGTGCTCCAGGGTGCTTGTGTTGGCAGCAGGAAATTGTGTGCTTTGGGGAGTGTGCAGAAGGTAACAAGAAGTTGTGAGACAGGTGGCTCTAGGAAGGTCTCCTCCCAGTTTCCATTCCAGATACAAACCGTTTATATTTCTTCCAGATATTTTTTGTAAAAAAAACCCCACTGATGTCTCATTTCAGAGCTGTTTCAAGCCATTTTCTGCTTCTTCATGAAACAAGTAGTGATAGAAATGTTACAAGTTTCCAATGATCCCAATGCCTTTAGTTGTGCTTGTAAAAATGCATTTATTCATTAATTTCAGTGAAGCATATGCTATCATAATGACTGATGAATCAGCAGATGCTTCTGCACTAGTTGAAAGTATTCTCACTCAGGTTTTGCTTCAGGTTAGCAATGAAATTGCTGTAAGGAAAAAATGTAATGCAGGTATATTTGGTAATATTTATGAAGGGTAGTAGGAAGAAAGCAGTCAGAACTTTGCATGTTGCTGACAGTGATCCCTTGGCAGTTCAATAAAATACAAAAACAGCAGTAAAAGAACTCTGCCTTTCTACAAAGAGAATCACCACAACCAGGAACTTAACTGGTAGGAAAGCATAAAATTGCTTGAATAAACATATTTGACAGATCTAAATGTTACATGATGTGTGGTAAGGGACAACATATTCACTTATCAGTAAAGAGGGCTCATAAAGTATTATATGTGTTGAGCATGACCAAATTTAAATGTTGAAAACACATTGAACTTCAGGTGTATGTTTTAATTACTTTAATTACTGAATTCTCATAGTTTTTTCATTTGATTCCATCAATGTCTTAGGAGGGAAAACGATTAAATAAATTAGCACATTAATTTGCAGTGCATGGGATTTTCTTGCACAGCCTGTCCAACTAATATGCTCCTTGTGTTAAAACTTTCAAGTTGATTGCCTTATAAAGACTGCTAGCTGAGCCAAAATAAGCTCATTTGATCTTTGAATCAACAAGTACAGACTCAAGTGTACATGCAATAGTACAATTGTTATCTGCTTTAATAGAGAAGCTGATTTAAAGCACCTTTTAACTATAAAAGCTTAAAAGAAGTTGCTTTCATACAACCATAATTTTTAAAAATAATAAAATTAAACCCAACAATGTGTCTTTCAGCACTACATAATTTTTTTTTTGTTGTTTATTACGTAACATACTCTTAATTCCATAATTTGAGGTGGGGTAACTCTGCACACAGGTGTTCCACAGCACAGAGAGTCTTCCATGGGATCTGAACAGATCCTGCTTTTTGTTTTCTAAACCATCTGCTAGATGCCATCTGTCCTTTCATACATTTAACTGCATCAAAAGATTTTTTTCCAAACCAAATATATTGAAGTGATGCATCAGAAAGTGTCCAGAGATGCTAATTCTCAGTGCAGCTTTGGCCAAACTTACCTTTGATGTGAGTTCCCACAAGGTTCCATCTCGCTGTTGTCACCAGCACTGAATTGGATTCCTCATATGTGTCAACTTCGTGTTTTGAATATGAGCCATTTTACTGTGGCTCTAACAGAAATATGAGAATTAAAGTATGTTTAAAATCCTGGTTTAAATGGTCAAGGGCCAGATTGAACACTCCCAGTGAAGTAAATGCAAGTTTTGTTTCCAAAGGGCTCTCTATACATACTGACATTTCTTCTTCATCTTTCTGCATAAAAATTTGGTGCCAAGAGGAAGATGAGGGAAGTGGTGGGCAGCTTTCTCCCAAGTCATATCAGGCTTTACTCTCAAGTAAATATAACTGTGGTTTGACTCAGGATCATTATATTTAGAGTTTTTTCTTAAACTATAGAACTAACCCCATTTACTGCAGTCTAGGCAGAGACTGGAAGTGTTGGCCTGCAGTGCTGGGATGCATTCAGCTTAAACTGCTGCTGTTTAGTTCTGGTTCAGAAGAGGAGCCATTAGTCCAGTTTCCCAGCGCCATTATGAGAGATTAATTTATAATTGATTCCCGTGTGGGAGATGTCACTAGCCATGAAGCTAATGCTACATGCAGTATATGAGGTGTGCTGTGTACCCAGCAGGTACACATATGTTCGTAGCTTTACCCGTGTTTCAGCTTCCTTTTAAAAATTACTGTTCAACAGGCACAGGATGATAAAAACCTGTATATATACTATCTTGCTCTGCCTTAATGATACTTTTCTTTATGGTTTCTCATACTTTTACACAGCTAAGATTTTTATCAGCAGGGATATCTGTCACAGCATCTATCATTTGTGAGGTGTGGCAAGCACGCTTTTGCAATGAGGGCTTCATATGTGTACATGCTGGAGAGGGACGATGCTAAACTATGGGCTGATGTTTTGAGGGCACTGTGTTGAAATGACAGCAACATGTATAGTCAGATCTGCAGCAAGTCGCTAACTACCAAATCCAGCCTTTTCCATAGGTGTGTGTCACTGCTACTGCACCCACTTCACTGGGTGTGTCAGCCTCCTGAAGGCGTGTAGCTGTTTGTAGGGATGATCTTGCACCTTTGCTTCTGCGCTAGTAATGGCCTGAAATGTAGGGCATAGTCCCCTGCAGAAGCTGCTCATAGCAATGTAGTCGGGTGGAAGGGCGTTGGTTATGCAAGCTGGGTGCCATTGTGCTGTCTCCAGCTGTAGCTGTGTGAGTATGGGTGGTAATGATGGTGCTGTTCATACCCTTTATCTGTGCGGTGTGTGGAGGACAGAATTGTGGTGAAGGAGTTACATAAAGGCTGTGTCAGCCTCTGGGCCTCTGAACTGGTGTGACCTGGCCCACGCTCTGCCTTTCACTCTGCCAGGGGGACACGCTGTGAATCTGCATGCTCTGGATGGACAAGCCTGAGTGCCAGTCCTCATTATAGGCGTGTTGCCTTATCCTCAGAAAATCATGTGAAAGTATTTGCCACAGGCTTGCACATTTTATAAACAGTGGGTTAGCCATATAGCCCTACTGAGGTAATCTGGCATTATTAATTTCATTTTATGTATGAGGAAACCAAACCTAGAGAAAAGTGATGCCAGTTCCAGCCATTTGGAATGGAATAGAGCAGAAATTTTTGGCATTTTTTAGTCCCTTAAACTAGCTATGTCTTGGCCATTGCCTGGTATAAAGCCATGGTTCACTGGTCTTTCCAGTGCCATATGCGGGCATGGGCATGAGTCTCAGGACACTACTTGGAAAGAACCTGAAAATCCACCAGGTAGTTGAAGGCAAGTCGGACACATATATAACATAACACTTCCTGTGCTTGTATAGTGAAATTCCAAAATTGTTACTAAACATATGAGGTTTTGCTCTAAGTTTTGTGCAGCGACTACTGTGAATCTTTTAGTTGTCAGGATTTGCAGTAGAAAATTTTGTAGTAGTTGTGTGTATAACAAAATAGTGTTTCCAGGGAAAATGGCAAGAGCAGAAAAAGATGATAGAACATATGAATATTTAGGTGTTGAAATCAGAAATACAGTCATTACCTTGTAAAGGGCCTTGAAATCATCTTCTACCACATCCTGTTCACACTCAGCCCAAGTTGCCAGGCATCTCTCTCCTGCCTGGTGGTAGGCAGGGAAATCCCCAGGGAGGGCTGCTCTGCAGACACATTGTGCTTCCTGCTGGGATTTGCACTGCCCATTACAGGGTGTTGTGGCACTGGGCTTGGTGTTAGCCTCTGAGCCATCCATTCTTAGCGCAAGAGGCAATTAATACTCAGGAAGATTTTACCAGGATTACAAAGCTCTGGTGGGAATGAAGTCACCTGTCCCCAAGGTAAGAGTCACAGCTCCACGTGGCAGATAAATGGACTCTCAAAAGGGAAGCTGACACTTTAAACTGTTGTGTTTTTTAAAAGACAATTATTGCCTGTGAGTAGGTGCACAAAATAAGCACATTTTATCTGTGCGTACATTTTATCTGTGTGTACATTTTATCTGTGTGTACATTTTATGAACTCTGCATCTACCCACAAATCTTTATTTTGCCTCAGGTCTTGTCTCAAAGTATTAGGTCTTATCTATGTAATAGAGCAGGATCCTTAAACCCAAAACCTGGGAAGCCTGACATTGGAATAGAATCTATCTGTTAGAGGCAATATTAAAATATGTCCAAATGACAAAGGCCAATCACATACTGTAATACCTACCAAAAAATCAGAAGTAATGAGAGGTGCATGGACACAAAAGGATAGCTCTGTATCTGAAATATTTCAAGAGTTCATGAATCACTACTTGGAGTAGATCTTGTGTAAATGAACAGGACCCTGCTGAAGTCAGTAGAGTCTTTACAGACACCAATTTTATATTGTTTACAGCAAAAACACCAAGAGAAGTATACTACTTGCCTTTTCATTGGGAAAGTGGCCAGTGTGAGGAAGGCCAAGGATGCTGGATTATAAGAATACAATAAAATATTTACTGTAGTATATTCTGAGGATCAATTTATTGATACATGTCAAGATTAAAAGAATTATATTCTTTTTAAATTATCTTATTGGATAATAAAATTTGTTTTTATTTCTGCCTAGCTGATTCTAATAACAAAAGAACCAGGATTGCTTGGTCTAGACCTGGTAAGCCATATGATTTGAAGATGGAAAGCAAAAGAGGCAAGAAGTGATATCAACTGAACTTAAAAGAGGAGGACCTCGGGGAGATTATTGTTGTGCAAGTTCCTGGAAGCTGCTCCTTTGAAAGAAAAAGGAGCCCAGGAGAATGAGTCTCAAACCATGAGAAGCATCAACTTCTGTCTGCAGGACATGCTGCCGATGTGAGGCAGCCAGAGTATCTCAATGGGGGAACTCCTGACAGAGCTTAGATAGGAAAAAGGGATCCTATGGGACACATAAGAAGGCATAGGTTGCTCAGGATAAATACAGAAGGAATGCCCAAGTCTGAAATGATTGAATTAAAAAAACTAAAGACTAGCCAGAGTAAAAATTGGTGAAGTACATGAAGGAAGCAGCAAGAGGACGAATAAGGCCAAGTGAACAGGTAGCCTAGTAATGAAGGAGTCAGAAAGGTGGAGGTTTCTGTATCCCATTTTTTATTGGCAAAATTTGTTCTTAGGCTTTCCATATATTTCATGGAATATAACCAGTGTTAGAGGAAGACTGAGTTGGGGATTACTCAAGCAACTTGAACACAGAGCCAAGTAGGAAGCCTGACTGATATCATTGCAAAGCTATTCTCTGTCTCTTCAAGAGGTTACAAATGATCAGAAGTCCCCAATGACTGCAGAAGAAAATGTCACACTTATCTTCCAGGATGACAAGAAGAGACCACTTGGCTTTACTTTCATCTTGATGGAGGTTAAGGAACAAATCCTTGCATAAGCCATGTACAGACACATAAAAGAAGAAAGTGATTGAGAAGAAAAAAAAATGTATGGATTTACCAATTGCAAATTGTTCTTGCCTAACCCTAATTACATTCGTCATTGTAATGACTGGATTTGAAGATGAGGGCAGAGAAGTGGATGCCCTTCACTTTGGCACTCTTTTGTCTCTGCTCTTACAGCATCTTTGGGGATAACTAGACAGACAGAGTAGGTGGGTTTACCCATTAGTTTAATTCACTATCTGGTTGAATTAAAGTGAATTTAAAAAAAGGCTGGAGCAACAGGCTGAAAATGATGTGGTGCCTGTTTACCTTTGTAATACAAAGTAGTATTCCTTTGGCAATCATATTGGGAGCAATATTATTTAACATCTTCATTCATGGCTTTGACAATGGAACAGCTTGTATCTGCCATAAGTTCACAGATAATATCCAGATTTAGGGAGCAGTCATTGTGCTGGATGATATGTCTGCTTTTAGAGTCACCTTGAGAAGCTAAAGAAATGGGCTGACAAACACTTTATGAAATTCAACAAATGCCATCCTGTGTCTTGGACAGAATAACACAATGCAACAGTACCGGTATCTATACAGTATATATGATATATAGTAGCATTCCTTATACCAGCATGCTCTAGGAGGGGTATCTGTAGGTACAGAACTAGCTCCAGGGCTGTCCTCAAACTCCACAGAGGCTATTTAATTACAGAAGGGAAATGATACTTTTAATTTTTTTACAGTTTTACACAGTACAGTATTGGTACCTAAAGAAAAATGCAATGCAAGACAGCACCTGACTATAAGAGAACCTCTCTCCTGTACTTGGCTGACACAGGGGTAAGGGAGTGCACCAGAAACTTCTGCCAAGGTGCAGATCCATGCATAACCCAGTGCCAGCCCACAGCTGCTTGGTGGCCGAGGTGCAGACAACACGGTCCTCAGACCTGCTGGTTACTGTGTCAAGAAGCAGATGAAACATCCTTCTTGGTTGCTGTCACCATCTCTGCTCTGTTTTCAGCCCAGACTGGCTGCCTATCAAATAGCCTCCACGTAACTTTCTGCAGCAAAGAAAAAGAAGTCATATCTGTGGCATGCAAGAGTTTCCATTTCTCTCTTTTTCTGAATTAATTACTTATAAGTTGTTACCTACCATAATATTTTCTTGTCAGAATTTCCAGTTGCAGCTTTTATACCTACTCAGCCCTACTGTACAGATCAGTCTATTGTCAGTAATCTCTTTTCTATGTAGGTATTCACATTTCTTCATTTAGTAACTTCTTGATTTTGTGTTGGACTGCAAACCAGATTAGTCATATTTTGATGATTAGTGTTAGGCATATTCCAGAGGTTATATTGTTCACCACAGTTTTTGCAAGTTTTCAGTATTTTTGTGGAAATGTGAATGCCAGATCTGTCAATATTATCTCAGAAATTATTGAACTCCATACAGCTTATGATCCATTTGCAGTTACCCTGACTTTCACTTAGCTACTTGTTAATCCATGTAAATTAAATTAATTAGTTTTTGCACCTCTAAGTTTTTAAACTCACATAATTCAGATGCTTACATAAGCTTTATTTTATAGGCTAGTATCATTACCTCTATTGGTCAGACTTCTGATCTTCAAATACTAAGCCTATCTAACAAAATCTGTATTTCATAATACATGGTTGGTGGCCATTAATTGCTTACACGTTTTACTTTTGTTTTAATAAAATCCAATCTCTGCCTTTTTAATAGAGTCCTGAACCTGAATCATATTAATGAGTTACAAGTTTGTGAAATCAACCAATTTAATATTTGAACATGTTTTCTCTAATGCACATTAAATTAATGAGTGTTTCAAGATTAGAGAAAAATCAACTTTAATATTTAAGGGAGACGTTTGGCCAAATATTTTAATATTTTAATACTCTTGGACTCTGAGTTTTCCATTTCTGTGCTGTTTGGGTTTTTTAATATAATCAGTATAATTAAAGACCTGCATCCATTAAATTATAATATTAGCTCAAGTGTTTCAAATGGGATAGCTTTACTTGGTGACTTGTGAAGTGGCTAGGTGGGATGCAAATTGTACTCTATTCCATGTGTACTGCATTTAATGTGTTAGAATTGACAGAAGAGTTTTTGCATGACAAGTAAAAACGAAATCTACCCCTAGATTTTTTTTTTTTTTTTTTTTTTTTTTTTTTTTTTTTTTTTTTTGTGATATTTGCAAAAGTATCCTAGGACCCAGGTCACAATGTCACAATGTGACATGTCCTGAGCTGTACTTTCAGTATATGCTACCTCACAGTACCTCATACAGGATTTATGAACAGGTAATGTTTATAATCCCAAATTTACTCACATTTATAAATGATACAGATTAAATAATACTGTAAAAGAATATTTGTGAATGTACAGGTGTAATAATAATCATAACTATGCTACTGTATAAAAATGGCAATACTGTGATTAATAATAATAACATCAGTTACAATACAGCCAGAATATCTAACATGGTCATCACAGGAGTTTTGGAAGACCATTTTACCTAGAAAAATCAAACACTAAACCATATATAGCACTTACAGCAACTTTTATTGCCACTTGGGCTCAGATTCCCTATGAATATAGTGAATTTTTTCTTGCATGGCAAAGTAAACCTGTTAGACTATCTTGCACTATATCCTAAAATGTGAATGTTCTGTATGTCTAATATATGTATAATTGGAATTTTATCTGTGTGTGGAATACATCCACTGTGTAAAAATTACGGATTATAGGAGGTTGAGAAAATATTCTATTAATTGCAAATAGTAATAGTGTATCTGTAATGCCATAGTGACTAGAAGTGGAACCTTTATTCTAGAAATCACACCTACAGCAGGAACAGAGCCCTTACCACAAAGGCCTTGCAAAATAAGCATAGACAAAAATACCTTGCGAGCAAGTCAGATATCGGCAGTTTTAAAACACTGTGCCATGGCTGCATGAAAAATGCTTTGGCCATAGGAGGGAAGGCTAGGGAATAGAGCATCTGGTCCATGTTATGGTTAGAGGCTGACAAGATAATATTTCTGCATAGGTATAGTGACGTATAACAGTGACTCACTGATCTTACCGATGTTTAAATGGGTACCTGAGATGGGTTCACCTCCTTCACTTCTTCCTGTTCCTCCTTTCCCTCTTCCAAATGTGAGCTCAGCTCTGATGTTAAATTTAAATGGATTCTGACTGCATATTCAGTTTCTGGGACCAGGGCTTGCCATGCATTCAATGAAGAAACCTGAGCTCATACCTGCAGAACTTGGAGTTTCCAGAGTTTCCAGGGGATTCTCCAGGGTTGCATCTGTACGCTTAGAAACACAGTGTCAGGAGAACCCACATGTGCAATTATAAAGCTGGGTACACACTTGTATAAGTTTTGTTATGCAGCTGTCTAACTTAACTTTAAAGGATATGGTGGGTACAATATAGGTGATATTTTAGCCTTATTATTCTAATGAATAAGTAATAAACAGTAGCAGTTGCTTGATCAAAATGGCAAGTTCGTGCTTAATCTCACTTTCCTTTGTGCACCTGCAAATTTTCTATGAGCTACTCCAGGTTCCATAGCCAGTGGGGAGAAATAGATATTTGCAGAAGTTGTTTTCTATCACTCTTAGATAAAAAAAGTCATTGCCTGATGTTTTCTGTCTCAATCAATAATATAAAAAACCTACAACAGTAACTAGTAAGTGTTAGGTGACTAAAGAAAATTAATTCCACCCTTATGTATAGTTTAGGTAAACTTCACCCATTCTGAGCCGGTGTGCAAATTCCCTGTGCACATACAAGCAGAATGTGCTGTCATAATATGAATAATAAGAATACTTTTCATGTATCTATCTCATTTACCCCAGGACATCCTCTGTTTATCAACAATAATTAATATGCCTTCATAACAATCTCATGAGGAAAGAATTGCCCCCAATTTAGAGATGAAGAAATGGAGCCATAGCATATTTAAATAAGTTGTCCCCAGTTGCACAGAAAACCAGTGACAGAAATGTAAATACAAGAGGATGCCTCACAATCATAGCCCAAAGATAAGGTAATCATAAGGTGTGGTTCCCAAATCAATACAAACAGTGTAATATGGTCCTTGCTTCCGGCCTATTCAAAGTAAATAGGTTGAGGTGTGGTGTGCACAAGGTAATTCCTGATGAGTTCACATCAGTCATACACTAAACTTGGTACAGATATAGCCAGACTGAGGACAGAGCAACAGGGCAAGGGTCAAATACCTGTTCTACATACTTGACATATTTGCGTGTCTGTATGATTCATTTATTTTGATTCTGTGAAATCCAATCTTTCAGCAAAGAAACAATTTGATAGCTCTGATGAGAAGGCCTGGGGGTACTACTGATGGATGAGAGGCTGGACATGGTCTGGAAATGTGCACTTGCAGCCCAAAAAATCAACCATATCCTTGACTGTATCTAAAAAAGTGTGACAAGACGATAAAGGGAGGTGATTCTGTCCCTCTGCTCTGCTCTGCTCTGACGAGACCCCACCTGTGTCTAGCTCTGGGGTCCTTAGCACAGGAGCAAATCCACAGGAAGGCCATAAAAGTGATCAAAAGGATAGAGCACCTCTCCTATGAAGACAGGCTGACAGTGTTTGAGTCCTACTCCCTGGACAAATCTTCAGAACAGCTGGGAAGAAACCTAGCTGGTTTAGGCTGAAAACAAGACAGTGTTTTAGGAGTTTGCTAGTGCAAATAATTTCATTTCAGGATCATGAACATTCCCTGCTGTCAATTTATTTTAGGGGACATATGTCGCCCTGTTCTTCTCTGTTTTTCTAAAGTTCATTTCAGCCTTCTCTGTTTGCATTTTTGCAATGAAGTTTCTCACGCACTTTTCATGTAAATAATGATTGTTTTGCATTCCTTTCTGAAGGAGGAAAGAATTGATAAACTTGGGTTGACCAGTGTGGTTGGAGAGGACAATTTTCTTCCTCCAATCCATGGTCACTGTTGGACTGCTATAGATGTTGAGGTCTGTAAATAAACTGCCCTCTTTTGCCTTGGACATCTCAGTGTGTGAGTGTTGCTTCTTTCGTGTCATATTGCGACAGACATAGGTATATATTGATGCCAGGTTTTGTTCATATCTTCAGTGGGCTTGACATCCCTACATATGAGCTTGTCTTCAATACAGGTTTGCTGTGTATTTTTCCCCCACAGCACTCCCCTCCTGGCTTCATTCCTCTACTGCCATTCTTGTCCCAGCACTTATTTGCATATCTAAACCTGTCATCAGTGTGAGAAATGGCACAGGCCAAAGATGGTAACTGTATTGAGTTACAGTTCAACTCATCAGTGTGTATCACCAGAGCTGCAGGAGAAATCCTGTGCAGTTAACTTCCTGCTTTGCTGAATGAAGGAAGGAAAGACATTTTTGGAAACTAAACTAGTTTCAAAGTATTATTCATATAATTCTCTTCACATTTTTATTTTCCCTGCTTTTTCCCTTTTCACTCTTCCATGTACTGGATAACTTCTTAATGAGTTGACATTTGCACGATGTTTCACTTTCCATTTCTATGTGTCCCTCTCCATTTGCTACAGAGTTCATCACAGTTATGCCATCCAACACAACGCCAAGTCACTTTTCCTGCTGCTATCTGGGTCATGGTATGGTTTGGGTTAGCTGCTGGTGTGAGCAACCAACAGCCAACTATTTAAGCCACCATCACCTGCTGTGACATAACTTCGAACAGAGGCTCTCTCAACCTTTCCCTGTAGGATACTGGTGAAGGTAACTGAGAGGCTGAATGTTAATTCAGCAGAGAGGTAGGAGAAGAGACCACAATGACCATGGACCTCAAGGTCAGCCTCTGGCAGTGGGTGAACTAGAATATGTTCTGCTGAATGCTACAGGCACTGAACTGTAAGTAAAAGCTGTGCCTTAGAGAGTCTATGACAGGAAAAAGGTCCACTCATCCTTTTTACTGTTGTCATGAGTGAGTCATAACAGAACAGGAAGAGACTCTTGAATTTTGCTACCGTATCCACATTTATGCACTGAGTTTGTTACTGGTTTACAGCTATGGTTTGTATTGTGATGGGAAAAGAGCATCTCTCTTGTACCACTTCCTTTTTTTTTTTTTTTTTTTTTTTCCTGTACCTGGTAAACTATGGAGGAGGAAGGGAGGCAATCTAAGCTTAAAACTAGGGCTTCTTTCAATTTGTTTTTACAATTTGCAGAAATATAAGAGATATAGGTATACTAAGGAAGAGTACCCATCTCTTCCAACTTTTTGTAGCTCTAACATAGCAGTACACTAAGAAAAATTAACTAACACTGAAAAATTATCTCAAAGGGATGGACTGTGGAACTTGGTACACTTACAGTCTTTGGCTTTCTCTATTTTTCAGCAAGCTTTTTCTGACTGAGAGGGATATGGAAAGGCTTGTGAAACATTTGCTTTTTTGGAACTCCTCTCATAGCTGAGCCTCTTTTCATGCTTGTCTAATTTTTCCCTATAGCTGTCAAAGGACACAGACCACTTCATACTCCCAGAATATTAGTGGTCAGTGAGATGCTAGTGAGTGTTTTCAACAGCAACTTCCATAACTAACACGTGTTGCAGTCCATAATACACTATCGAGTCACCAGGTAATAAAGAAATTTCCTTTGCATTAACAGATGGAATTATGCTTATCTTTCCATAGCTTGCTTGTTTTCAGTCTCTGCTACTAATGTGTTTCAGGACCTACCAAGTATGAAGCAATAGTGAAACCATTTCTGGTAACACGACCATGATGCCACATGTGTTACATTATTATTTTCCCTAGCAAATCCTCCTTACATTTTCCTATTTATTAAAATTTTTTACTAGTTAATAAAGAAAAATAAACTCTTAACAGAGCCGTCTGTTCATTTTGCCCCAGACCACTTCGGAGCAGGCTTCCAATTGCACATCATTTCAAATGGGACTGGATGCATGTCATGTTAATAATACTTCCTAACAAGGCTTTATTTGCTTAGATTAAGAGGAGAACATTTTCCACCTCTTCTATTAAAAAAATATTTTCTGTTGTTCTACACAGAACAACATTTTTGCTTTTGTACATAATGGCTGGGTACCCTAAAAATAGTACTATGTACTTGGAAATTGAAGGGGAAACATTGTCTCACCAAAAACATTTAATAATGTAGGTAGAGTCTATAAACCCAGAAGTCTCCAATGCACAACATAAATCAGTCCATAACAGCAGAGTGGATGTGCATACCACACCAGTGCACAACACACGACATGACACAGAGTTGCCTGGCATTCCTTCATTCCTAAGCTACGTCACTGTGCAATAAGGGATGTGGGAGCAGGAGGCATCCCTCATTTTCCCTGATTGCTTCCCCTTAGACTTAGAGGGAGGGGATAGAATTTCTGTCTGTGTGTGCCAGATTTACCAGCTGAGTGTGTGTGGGGATTATGTATGCAACCAGAGCCTGCCATTATCTGCTGAGGTAATGAAAAAGTAACGTATAGTGAGCAAGTGCTCGTTCTGTAAGCTTGGCATTCTGCAAAGACATGGCCAGGACTGCATCCCAGGTGTTTCCCTACACAGGACACTGATGTTTTCACTGCAGCCTGCACATTCTTTCATCATCCTGCAATTGGCACCATGGTAGGAGCAGGTCGGTGGGACTCCTTGCAGCTACTGTGAAATCATGTGCTTTATAATGACCTTACCAGTAAGAGACTGAAATCTCTCTTGTCCCAAAGAGCAAACATCCTAACTCTTTAACAGTGTCACAGCACATACCTTTGTTATATTCCCAGAGGTGTTCAAGGCCAGGTTAGATGGAGCTCAGCAATTCAGTTTCCATGTGTTTATTTAATGGATAAATAACGTGTGTTTGAGTACCGCTGATGATCTTACTGACACTTGGAAAGTCCCATTCCAGAGATCTGTTATTTCAGGGATATTTGCAAAAATTTCCTATAACCTAGAGGTATCATTTCAAGGCCTGCTTTTGTATGTGTGGTGTCCCACTCCTGTCAGACTAACCCTTTTTCTGACCCAGAGATGGAGCTCCTGAGAGGCCCTGAGTGTTTTAAAGATTTTTTGTTCCATTTCAGTCTCATGAGAAGGGTGAGACAGTACAGATGTTACATTTCACGCCATCACAATCAGAAGCCAAACTATTTCCTCATTACAATACATTATAAGCTGTTTTTGGCCTATCAGCTTTTGCCATACAATGCTGCTAATGCTTCTAAACCAATAATCTAAAAATACCCCATGTGGGTCCTACTACAATACATCTTTCATAGTTCTATTTCTCCAAAATATCTAGTCTATTTCCAAGGTCATCATTTGAAACTTGATTCTAGTTCAATTTCTCTCTCAACAATGTCTGTCCTATTCCATGGCATTTCTAAGTCAACATACTTTATCTCAAAGTTTGCATACACATGCATATGATGTGAGCCTTCTGTCAGGCTTCGAGAATTCTCTACAAATCCATTTCCCACACACTCTTAGGGAAAGGGAGCACCCAGCAGTGACAGATACTTGTAGTCAGAAAAAAACGACAGAATTTAGAGAGTCCTCAAAAACTTACAAAGTTTTATTAGCAAATTATACACTCGGAACTTGATATGAGTTTGTCCCTTATCTTCTACTATAAACAAACACTGGTGGAATTTGAATAAGGAATAGGGTGAAGGAGAAGAGAGAGGGAAAGACTAAAGGGAAGGAAGGAAGGAAGGAAGGAAGGAAGGAAGGAAGGAAGGAAGGAAGGAAGGAAGGACCGACCAGTCCTGGCTCCAGCACCAATCCAGCTGGTAGGGTGTCTCCTGGAACAGGAGTGAAACATGCAGCAGTACAGCAGCATCTGGATGCAAATATGACAGATGCAGGTGAGGAAGCAGATGGGCCTTTCTGCTTGGGAAAAATTATGTGAAGACAGAGAGAATAAGTGTACTTTTACAGTGTAGACTTCAGAAGAAATTCTCTCAAAGAGGATGGGATTGTTGAAGAGGACACGAATATAGTACAACCAAAATCATTCCATCAGAGAGGCAGTGCACATGTAAATCTAACTGTAGCTTCTCTTATGAGTACAATACAACCACCTTTCTTAGAAGTATATTAAAAATGGATTGTACCTGAATGCTCAGGTTATTCCTTCAGAAGGGTTCCCAAATTCTTCAGTTCTCTAATGGAGCTCATTNTTCTAGTTCAATTTCTCTCTCAACAATGTCTGTCCTATTCCATGGCATTTCTAAGTCAACATACTTTATCTCAAAGTTTGCATACACATGCATATGATGTGAGCCTTCTGTCAGGCTTCGAGAATTCTCTACAAATCCATTTCCCACACACTCTTAGGGAAAGGGAGCACCCAGCAGTGACAGATACTTGTAGTCAGAAAAAAACGACAGAATTTAGAGAGTCCTCAAAAACTTACAAAGTTTTATTAGCAAATTATACACTCGGAACTTGATATGAGTTTGTCCCTTATCTTCTACTATAAACAAACACTGGTGGAATTTGAATAAGGAATAGGGTGAAGGAGAAGAGAGAGGGAAAGACTAAAGGGAAGGAAGGAAGGAAGGAAGGAAGGAAGGAAGGAAGGACGGAAGGACGGACCAGTCCTGGCTCCAGCACCAATCCAGCTGGTAGGGTGTCTCCTGGAACAGGAGTGAAACATGCAGCAGTACAGCAGCATCTGGATGCAAATATGACAGATGCAGGTGAGGAAGCAGATGGGCCTTTCTACTTGGGAAAAATTATGTGAAGACAGAGAGAAGAAGAGTGTACTTTTACAGTGTAGACTTCAGAAGGAATTCTCTCAAAGAGGATGGGATTGTTGAAGAGGACACGAATATAGTACAACCAAAATCATTCCATCAGAGAGGCAGTGCACATGTAAATCTAACTGTAGCTTCTCTTATGAGTACAATACAACCACCTTTCTTAGAAGTATATTAAAAATGGATTGTACCTGAATGCTCAGGTTATTCCTTCAGAACGGTTCCCAAATTCTTCAGTTCTCTAATGGAGCTCATTTTCTTCTTTCTTTTTGCTTCTTATGATGCAAAATTTTGAAAATTTATAATTCCACAAAAAGCTGTGTAAGTCTTGCAACAATTATGCATTCCGTGTTCAGCATAAAGGTCACATCTGAGACAACCATCTCTCAGAAGTCTAATTTTAAAACCATCTTTAATAAATTCACCATTTCAACAGATGGAGTAGAGAAGAGATAAGACTAAAATGCATAAGGGTAAAAATCCTGATGCAAAAAAAAGAGTTCCGCAAAATATTCATGTCATACGAATTACACCTATACAGCTATGCAACCCAGTCACTCAGCATACGGTATGTCATTTAGGAAGCAAAAAGTAACTAATAATATAAACAAACATAACAATGCATTTGATGGTTACTGACATGTTTATCTAGAACAACACCATAGTCAATGCTGCAAAGTTGTTAAGAATGCAGAGTAATGTACATACTCAAATGATTAGTCCATGATGACAAAAAATGGATTTAATTCCATGGAAACTTCCATTAGTACAAAAAATATATTGAAACACTGTTGAGTAGGAGTTTCAAAATGTCCACTGTTTAGTGGATCTATTCTCTTTCTGATAAAATGATCTCATGTTCTACTAGGTTTTTTCTATCTTCCATGTATTGCGTATTTTTAATTCCCATCTAATTTTGGTGTTCATGCCTCAACAGTGATCAGGGATACCTCAGCCTGACTGGTATTCTTTAGATGTACAGCATCAACCATACCCTTCAGCACAGGCAGTACTTTTGAAGTCTGATGTTGGTTTTGGCCTCAAACTCACTGTCAGGACCTCTGGAATGAATTATGTAATTGTTTTAAGTCAGATAGGGCCATGAAATTAACATCTGTGTTGATGTATAAGACTCACTGCATTTCATTGCATTACATTTGTATTGAGACAAAGAAGCTTCTGACAAAAAAAATACTTTGTAAATTTGATTCAAAGATGATTGTTCACAAATCCTCTTGAAAGCTTTATGTCAGTGCTTATGCTCAGTGCTGTGCTTTGTCTCCAGTTTTATCATCCAAACACCGGTTCCTTGGAACTTTCTCCCACTAAATTAGAGACCACGGTAATACCCACATTTTTCTACCAGCAAAGATTAACAGCAATCAAGTTATGTCTCAAACACCGTTTTCTTTTATTCCTTAAATAATAAAGGCTTTTTGTTCAAGTCTGAGGTATTTTTGTGACTTTTTGTGTATTTCAATGACTTGGTTTTTTGGAAATGAATCATTTGCTGTTGACTAATTTGAGACTCCCCAGCACCAGATGTAAAAATAAGATCGTGTCTGAGCCCCTACTCACTAACCGCATGATTTTTATACACGAGAATGGAATAATTTGTTTTTGCAATGCCATCATAGTTTTAAGTTTTCTGTCCTTAAAATCCTCTCATATAAATCTCAAAGTTTCCCAAGATACATCAAGGTTCAAATTAATATTTAATTTAAAGTAATCAGATCCTATTATCTTTACTATGTAGCAGCATTCATAAAACCACAGTTTAATATGCCATCTCTGTAAATAAACAGGGATGTATTTTGCTTTGTGGAGAAATCTTGAGATATGCCTTTAAGCTAGATGCTGTGGGCTTCCTGAATGGAAATAATTATTCCTCTTGATTGCAGTGACTGTCCCTGACCTACAAGCAATCAAACTTAGGAGAACAGCAAGGGGGCAGATGGCAAGCAGTAATCTAGGGATCTGAAGCCTTCACATATCAACAACTCATCAGTATCTCCCTCTGTGTCTACTCTCACCTTGTGGTAAAAGTGAGCTCGCTGAGAGGTGACAGGTTGACCATATTCTTTGGAGGTTAAACCAGAAAGAAGTGCTTTGTAACATGGTCAATTAAGCTAAATTCAGACCCTACCTTAGCCCACAGAAACTGGCTGATATGTTCCTCTCTTCAATGTACCTTCATGGTATAAATATGTGACCACATGTGGTTTCTTATTGGAAGACATGTAAGATAAAGACTAGTGAAAAACCAGATCTGATGTTATTGGCTGCTCTACCAGTCTTCTGGCCAGCTAGTATAAAGCGTTGTGTACTTTTGGACCTGGGAATTCACATTCCAATGAAAAAAATCAAAATTAAGTGTAATGGTTTCATACATGAGAAAATTTCGCTGTGTCAGCCTTATGATGAGTGAGAACTAGGCAGACTTTTTAAAAATGCTTTGTGGGTCCTTTTAGTGAAGAAATGAAATTAATCAGGCACTCAGATATCATGACTTCAGAGAGACAGCAAGCACTTTTTTGGACAAAATGGGATTCAATGGCTTGTCTTTTTGTAGAGTGCTCTCAGAACCGCATAAGCTATAAGGAACTGGATTTGTTCAATCATAAATGCTTGCTTCTTTCAGGTTAACACGGAGAAAAAGAAAATTCCTTCCTATCCATTTAGATTATGTTGAATTTCCACACTACAGTGAACAATTCACTGCTGCTCTAGTAAGATGTTAAAAGTTAACTTCTATTATCTTAAGTTTTAATTTATTTTTGGAGTAATAACTCTGGTGTATAAGACAACCTGTTTTTCTAAGGCATCCTGAAATTGTTAGATTACATTTTTGTATGAAAGAGTTGGTACTGAGGTACAGGCACGGGATATGCCTGTATTGGTTAGTGGCTGGGCAAGCACAAGTGCCTGTAAACACTCAGGATCTAGGCTTTACAGAAATGATAGAGATCGTCTGCTGAAACCACTTTCAACATCTGTACAGTAGTTTTCTTTTGCATTACTCATTGGCAGTTCATATTAATTGCTAATTCTAACATATTCCAGTCATCTCCTTAGCACACTTTTTCTTTATGCTAGCTCAGTCTTTGATCTTTGCTGCTACCTTATTAAAAACTTAGGCCATCTTCAATGGGCTCAGTACTTTCTAAACATCTACTGGGATTTAAGACACTAATAGCCTAAAGTTTCCAACATAATCCTTCAAACAGTGTTAAGCTTGAAGGGTTCCTGACAGGTTTCTTTATTTGGAAAACAGCCCTTGCATTGCTTCTTGGTGTTACAAATTTTCCTTTTTGAAAATCAAGATGTTTCATTGGTCATAATTAAATTCCCTTCTCACCACTGCAAACAGGCACAGGTTTTTCAAACTAGTTTTCATGCTCATACACTGGAGCACCACATGGCTACAGAACCTCCTCACTAAGAATGAGGCTAAGTGCCCATGTAATTGCACAAAGTAATTACTGTAGCCAATAATCAAGTTTTCCTAGTATATATGGAATACATACCAGGTAGGGTCAAAATGTCAGCAATCTTGCCTACATGTGACTGTTACTCCAGTTTTGAAGGATATAATATGAGCAATGTTAAGAACATTTGCTTGCTTAAGACAATTGTCTTAAGGTCTTTTAAAGTGTCATAATCTTGAATTTCAATTCTCCCAGGGCATAAGGTAATAAACTGGACAACTGATGGGGTTTGTCTGCTGCACAGTATCAGAAATGTTCACTGCCATGGTGATCCCCCTCCAATTGCCTTTGTATTTTTCTCCCTGGGGACAAATCCTCTTGTGATGCAGTCTAGGTATGGGATAACTGTTTATTCATGGCCTTACTTTTAAAAAGAAATTTTGTTTTGTCTTGTCTTACCTCTGGGTATCTATTCTGTGCACAATGTAAACAAGTGTTGCTGCAAGACTACCACATGTAGGTCAGCCCTTCCAATGAGCCTGGAGTTACCTTGGCAGGCAACCAAGAGTAATGCTCTGCATAGCATAACCCACTGCCTCCACCGGCCTCTCCCCATGCTCACCCACAAATGGGATGGACAGCAGCAGCACTGGTAAGAACCACTATGTGGCTGTGCCCTGGGTAGCTCAGACAACCACAGATAATCAGCAGTCACCAGGGCTATCCAGTGAATATGGAATATATTCCTTACTAGCCAACATGGTACTGCCAGATCTTGACTGCTGTTTTACCTCTGCTTACTGGATTAACCAACTTGTGCATGTCTCTTCATGCTGTTCACATACCCAGTAGAAACAGGGTGGACAAAGCTTTCTAATCTTTTCTTTTATCGGTATCATGTGTCTGGACATTGGCTAATTACTAATTTGAACTCTCATAGCTTGAATTCAATCACTCTTGGTGATTGGTTCCATCATGCCATTAATCTATGGGTTACTTTTTTAGTAACCTCCTTCCTTAAGAAACATTGGGAGGAGATGTTGCTGCAGAGAGTTAACACAAGCACATTTTGCTACTGAAACTATGGTTCCTTTCTAATTTTCTCCTGCTTTCATACACCATCAATAAGGGAAGTGGGCAGTCAACCTGCAACATCTTATTCTCAAGGAAATCACCTGATTTTTCATTATTAACTTTGTTTCAAACCTGTCAGGACAGAATAGGAGAGATGGCACTGCGCAGAATTATCATCATCTCTTAAATTAGTCATATTCTTATGGAGAAAGCAACACTTTCTATCAGGTAGTAGTCACTATTGTGCTATATATTATAGGTATTCCTTAAAAAATGCTATTTGTATACAAATAAAGAAGCAACAGTGACAGCATGGAGAACTGTGCAGGATGGTGCACAGCTTCTCAGCTCAACAGTTCTCAGCAGTGCATGGGAACCTATGTTGCTCTCTGTTGCTGCCCTTGGACTGCTTTCAACAACAAGGTTAGTTCATTTAAGATGAGCTAAAATTAAGAGCTCTAACGAGGATGTCCTGAGGTGGATCTTTTGGCAATCATGCTGGTATTTACAGCTGTGATAAAAATCAGTTACATATTTATTTCTAGTAATAAGATCTTAAAATATATTTCATGTTTGTCAGGCTTAGATCCAATTTTTTTTCTTTTAAATATCTCCTGGGGCTCCATTCTGGGCAATCTGCCTACTAAAAACTTTCTTTCACTTTGCTTTGCTGTGTAATCTTCAATCATATTTTCAGCTAAAAAAACCCAATTATTTTTGTGGGAAAACATCACCCCGTATCACAATTTTAGCCCTTTCAATAACTCAGTGCTGGGGACTAGACTATGAGCGCTGGTATGTTTTTTTTGACAATTGTTTTGGAAAGACATCTGGAGATTTGTATTCAGCAGTACATCCTGAGAAGAGGATGTCAGATCACAGTCACTTTTTTTTCTGAAAGGGATAGTATAAACAATCAGGGACCAACTAATATGCTGTAGTAAAACTGCTCATAGCAGCAAGCTGCATTGCAAATAGCATAAAGTATTGCTTGAATAATAGCAATTAGAAGTAAATTTAACCAGTTTCATAACATCAAAGAAGGGAAAGAATGAAGAAAGGGACTGAAATGGGCATCTCCTGGAGCATCACAGAGAAGACCACCCTTATCCCCCACAAAAGAGGAGAATACCCTCTGTTTCCTTCTCTTACTTAGCATTCAGTCTCTTCTGGCAACTAACAAGCAAAAGACAATAAGAAACAGTATTCAAGTTGTGCCAGAGGAGGTTTATATAGGATATTAGGGAAAATTTCTTCCCTCAAAGGGTGGTCAGGCGTTGGAACAGACTGCTGGTTGAGTCACCATCCCTGGGGGCATTTGAAAGATACATAGATGCGGCACTTAGGGACATGATTTAATGGTGGACTTGGCAACACTGGGTTATTGGTTGGATTCTGTGATCCTAAAGGTCCTTTCTAACCTAAACAATCTATGATTCTGTGTCTTTTTCCTTCAGCATCAAATCTTTCCTTTATGCTTTACTTTACTTTAGTTTATGCATTTAAATCCATTTTGGGTCTATTCTAAAATTTCAGTTTGCTTCTCTTTTGCTGGAGTTTAATAACTATTTTTAATTCCAGCAATGGAATCAATCTCTGATATTTCAAATCTTACCATTCTTCGCTGTTTACATATTATGAAAACAAAAAAGTAGGGACTTTCTCTTTACTGGAACGTATCCCCAAAATAGCCAAAGAATCCTCCAATTGTCTTAAAGAATTATCTTCAGTTGACCAGGAACGTATCCCCAAAATAGATAAGAAAATTAAATAATTAAATCAGAAAATAAGCCTTAATTTAAAACTTGCCACACTTTAAAACTTGCAGAGAAAATATTATTTTCTTGAAATATTAAAAAAGAAACCACAAAATTCAACTCCAGGGAACTACTGACTATTTTGAAGGAAATAAATTGAGGAAAATAATTTTCCAACAGAACCAATGAAAGAGAACAGTTTGATGAGATTATTTGGCTGTACTGGTAATTAAAAAACTACCTATGTTACTTCAGCTTAAGCAGTATCCACAAGCAGGTATTTTTCTGAGACACTTTGCATCTCACATCCTATCTTCCTCCCTAGCAAAATCTGATTAATGCCTATCTCCTATATGATTCGAAATAACAGGCTCTTTTTTCTCAACAGTTCCGATGGACAGTAATTACAATGTATATGCAAAGGGACAATTTGAGCTCAAGACAATTAACACCAACATGATGCAACACAAAGCTGACCTTTTGGTATGGTACTGGAATCTGCTGTCATTTTAAATATCAGTCCAACTGAATGTTATGGCATGATATTTCCCTACTTGTTGTCTGGCTTCACACATAAATTAATTAGATTTTGTTCCTGTGTAAATTTTTTACCAAATGCCTGCATTTTTTTCCCAGCTCTTTCCAAATTGAAAATATCTTTGTAATAACAATAATTTTGTGATGAGGTAGTAACCAGGAGCCACAATGATCCTGCTTTTGATGCAGTCTGTCCAGGGCTGCTAAAAAAAAAAAAAAAAAAAAAAAATAAAAAAATCTGAATCTG
>VWYO01001749.1:20980-97012 GCA_013400275.1 Rhadina sibilatrix | reverse complement strand
GATCTCCTGATTCTGGAAGAAAAAGTTTTGACAAGTTTCTTTGTTAGCAGATCATTAATTTGTTGTATAGATGTGGTTTGTGCACACTCAGGGTTCATCTAACACAGGAGAATCTCCTGTTGAAATGAGCAGATGAGTGCTTTGTGCCACTGGAGTCTTCCACTAAAGCTAAACATGAGACAAATGTCAAATACTGCATGTTGTTAAATTCGGAGTTGTTTTCTCGTTATTGTCAGCAGAAACAGAGAGAACTTTCCAGGCAGAAAATAATTTATCTGTTTCCAGGGTTAGGGGATGATTTTGACAGTAATTGGCCTTGAATGTTTTGATCATGCTGCTGAGAAAAGAGGTGAGCCAGTCTGAGATACCCCATTCATCCCACTGCCTCAGGTTACTTTCTCTGTAGCAGAGTGCATCAAAAGGAATGTTTATTGGAGCTGCACAGCTTCAGTGAAACATCCCACTTTCACTGGGATTAAAGAAGTACTCTGGATTCTTTATCTGCATTGTGAAAGTAGGGACCTCCAGCAGAAAAGGGAGAAATCAGGTAAGGGGTGAAAACCAGGGTTCATGAGAACTTTTTTGGAGTTGCATAAAATGCCATTGCTTTGGGGGGGAGTTATGACATACTTAAGTCCTTGTGTAGCATCACCTTCACTTCCCTTGCAGCATTAATGATTGCTCACTTAATTGTTCTTTTTTAATGCTTACAGGGGTCTTTTTATAATTTTGTTTCCTGATGTGGTTTAGTTTTTTATTCTTTTAAGCTTGTTATGTGTTACTTCTATTCCAACTCCTCCTATTCTCTTATCAATTTCACTAATATTTTATTTACTTCCGTCTTAAGGCCATTAGTAAAGGTTTAATTAATAGGTCAGAAGTGCAATCTCTGTGGCTTAATGATACATTGTTTGGATGCATTGATAATTCAGAGGGTGGAGTATTAATGATTGAGTATTTAAATAAATTTTGAACCCTACTTCTTTTAGTTATGAAGTGACACTTTGTTCCAGTGCAAATATATTTTTATATATGCAATAATAAGAGTAAGTCAATTTACATACTTATAATAGTATCTTCCACGTGAGGCACTGAGATGGTTACAAATTCTTTACTATCATCATCATTTTTCACAGATAAGGAAGAAGAAAAAAACATTCTAAGCCTTAGCTGTATGTTAGTAAAACAGTGAAAGCCTTGTAAAGAAAACACTTTTCCTTATTAGTTTTTTGTCAGCTCAGTTTTTATAAAATTGTTGGAAAAGGATTCTGGGAAAAGAAGTAGCTGGCAAGTGAGAGGTAGTATAGAAACAGGGTCACAATTATACCTGAGGGGTAGGGCAAATGTTGCTATATGTTGGATTTATTCTCTCAAGATTCTGTCTAAGCTTCTTGGACCTTGATTCTGCCTTCTTGGATGTAGTTATCCTCAAACACATTCCATTTAATTCTCTAATTCTACTCTTTTAAGAGTAGAGCACAATTTGGTTAAGAGCACAATTTAGATGACTGAAATCTAGATACAAACATCACAATGTTATATAATAACAAATTCACAATTATGTGCAGTTNTTATAAATAAAAAATTATCAATTTTGGTGTTTTTTTTTTTTTTTTTTTTTTTTTTTTTTTTTTTTTTTCTTTCACTGTTTGTGGTAAAGGAGACTTTTAACAGTTGCAATGGTATCAGCAGTTAGTCTGTGGAGCACCATGGCCCACACTTTATAGCTCTCCTAACCTCCTAAAGACCCCACGTGGTCGCAGGGGCTCATGAATTAGCAGAAACAAATCTGTATCCTATTTTCTCTGCAGGATCCTATGATCTGGCAATAAACAACGTGGTTTGCTATTAATCCTTTTTCAGACAGTGAAACAAGAGGTGTCTGATACCATACCTGTATGTCCCATTACAGCTACAATGGTGATTGCTGTTCACGCGTCTATTACACCTCTTTGGAAAGATACAGTTAAAATGACTGATACACACTATTGCGTTATGGCCACCCCCTCTCTGAAACACTCTAATAGTGCAGTGAACAATGGTGACATGTTGTAATAACTTTAATCCCTGATCTGGTATTGCACACAAATGCATCTTTCACCAATGCATATCCTTAAATTTACTACTTTGAGCTGCCCAAGTAACACTACTTTTACTTGGTTCTTTTTGATAGTCTAAGTATTTTCTCGAAAACCTAACAATAGCTAAGTCTCAAGTGAGGCATTTATGAGGGAAGATGTCAAGAATAGATGTTGAATAAACTCAGGTCTCAGGTTTCTTAAACTGGGTGGCATTCACCAATTACATCCCTCTGCCCACACCCCTTGTTTTCATTAAAAAGTAAATAGGAGTCTCTCAGGGCTTTCTCACTCTTTAGGGAGTGGCAAAAATAGAGTCAAGTCTCTCTGGCCAAGCTGAAGTAGTCACATAGGAAATACAAGCAGTCTAAGGGCTGTGCAGAAGAACTCTGCACACAAACTAGCATATGCTGCTTTCCAGGCAAGTGTCAGAGGACTGTCCCAGCACAATTGTGTCTTTTCTGAACCAGACTTCTTTCATGTCCAACTGGACCAGAATGTCGGCAGGAAAGACTATAACTTGTGACTGTCTGACTAATTGGCCTAAAGTGACCTCTTTTGCCAAAGCTTTAATTTCAAAAGTAGTCAGCATTATTTACAGTTTTAAAGATCAAACCTCAGATTTAAAAATTCACTAAGGAATAGAATAGCACCCAGTGTAACAAGTTTGATAGGTTTTATTGCAGTTAATACATATTTTTCTGACATTTTTAGAAATATTCAAGAATGCACTAATATAAAGTGTGCTACAGTAAACATGGGAATTGTACCATGCTTAGCTTCTATAACATAGACACTTGAAAGGACATTTCTGACAGATATATACATATATATATATGTATATATTTGTATATATATTATGTTTTCTTCTGTTTTTTTTTTTTTTTTTTTTTACATGGATCTTCAACAGAACCTACGGATCCAGCATGACCTAAAGCTGTGAACCTGCACAAGCAGCATTTTATGATTTCTCAACTCTGTTCTTTTCTAGTTATTTCCAGCCCACATAAATCTGTAACTCAGTTTGGTCATATATGAAATAAGCTGCTGAACAGCACCAGCTGGATCTGATGAAATCAGTGTGTACAGCTGGGTATTATCCTCCTACTGGAGGTACCACAACTCTCATATCATCACGGATTTCCTGTGTGGCCTCATACATGCATTATACTGGCCAGATAACAGAACAAAACACAGAAGAACTCCAGCTGAAAAGTTGTCCATGGCAGATTACTAATTATCTAGTGGGCAGATGAGCAATCATCTTGTTTGTTGTACTCAGTGTCAACCTGGTTTACAGAGTCCCCTGAGAGAAGTCCTGAGGGCAAAGGAGTCCAGGATGGTTGGATATTCTTCAAGGAGGAACTCTTACAGGCGTAGGGAGCAGGCCATTCCCATGTGCCAAAAGATGAGCCAGCAGGGAAATCTGGCCTGGCAGAACCCAGAACAGAGAGCTTTGGCTGGAACTCAGAGCAAAAAAGAGAGGGGATCACCTTTGAAAGAAGGAGCAGGCAGCTTGGAAAGACTACAGGGATGTCACAGGTTTATACAGCGAGAAAATTATAAAGCCAAAGCCCAGTTAGAACTTAATCTGGCTACTGACATAAAAGACAATAAAAAGTGTTTCTATAAATATACCAGCAAAAGGAGGGCTGAGGAGAATCTCAAAGAATCTCACAGAATGGACAAGTTGTAAGGAACCACAGTGGATCATCTGATCCAACATCTCTGTTCAAGAGGGGTCATCCTAGACAACTTTGGACAGGACTGCATCCAGATGGGTCCTGAGTATCTCTGGTGGAGGAGACTCCACAACCTCTCTGGGCAATGTGTTCCAGTGGTGGTCACCCACACAGTGAAAAAGTTCTTCCTCATGTTTTCCATCCTTTACTGGATGCAGAAGGAACATAGTGACAAGGGGCTGAGGTACTAAATGACTCCTTTGCCTCAGTCTGCAATAGTAAAACCAGTTGTTCTCTTGGTACCCAGCCCCCTGAGCTGGAACACAGGGACCAGGAGCAGAACGAAAACCCTGTAATCCAAGGGGAAACAGCAACCTGCTACACCAAACAGACACACACAAGTCTATTGGGCCAGATGGGATCCACACAAGGATACTGAGGGAGCTGGCAGGGGTGCTCATGAAGCCACTTGCAATAATTTCAATTATTTATCATCCATGTACTACAGGTGTTCTGGAGTTCCAGTGCAGTCTGAATCACTCTGTGGCAGATGGTTGGGCTGTGGTTGCACTCCCAGGATAGTCAATCTCAGGTGTACTGGATGCACCCAAGCACTGGATGTCCCACACTCTTCTGCCAAAGAACTAAAAAAAACCTATTAGCAATGTCAACTGTGATATGCTTGTTGGCTGCCTTTGACTCCAGCTTGTGTTGAAGTTCCAGCATGTCCAGTATGGCAGCACTGAGTGGTGGCATGACTTCATTCAGGCCACGATAATCTATTGTTTGTCTCCTTTCTCTGTTAGACTTTCACACTGTCCATATGGGACTATTAAAGGATGAGTCCCACTGATGAATCCTTGGCTCTCGAGTTTATGAATCAGCTCATGGATGGAAATCAGGGAATCTCAGCTGGTGTGATAATGCACTGCCAATACACTGCAGTGGTAAGAATCAGTACCTGCTGCACTTCAGCCTTCAGCAAAGCTACAACAGAAGGATTCTCTGAGAGACCTGGCAAGGTAGACAGCTGCTTAATTTTCTCCATCTCCAAGGCAGCTATACTTAAAACTCACCAACACTTTTTTATGTCTTTGAAATACCCTCTCCAGAGATGTCTACAGGGCAGATGCATAGAGCCTCTGTGCCAGTCACAGAGGGGGGATTTTGCCACTCATTCTCAGTGAGACTTAATTCAACCTTCAACACAGACAGATCCTGTGATCTCTCATTACTCCATAAATACAGGTGGATTCTGACTCTTTGTAATCTGATGGTATCGGTGTACACTGTGCACAGGTATTTACTAGAGCCTGTGGCTGTGATGTACCAGACCACTGGGATTCACATAGTCCAGTAAACCAGGCTGTCCCCTTCTTTCACTGTTTGCAGGCAGGGCCCCTCTAGTACTGGTCATAGACATCTCCATTGACTTGTAAAATCAGAATTAATTTCCATAGGATCAGAAGTAAGACCAACTCTTCCACTCTGACTGGGGAACCGTCCACTGAAGACTGGAGCAGCAATTTTCCTGGAAGAACCCCCATTTGTGATTGCTTTTCCTTGCAACCCATGTACCGATGCCTCTAGAGCCAAGGTAGATTTTCCATCTCATTTCCTCATGTCTTCTTTGTGGTCCCACAGGTGAAACCACAGCACATCTTGTGGTGTACACCCTCTATATCCTCCCTCTTGAGCAAAAGAATGCTCACGGCTAATAGCTGAGATACTGGTCTGTACAGGTGAGGAGTAGGACCTATCCTCTTTTTGTTGCTGGAACTCCTGGAACAGGTTTTTTTCCCCACTTTTGGACAGGTTTTCTACAGACAAGATACAAGTCCATAGGGAGGAAGAAAGATTTTCTTCATATTGCCGAAGTTGGTGAGCCACTTAATCTATCTTCAGTGCCTCTGTCTTTCCAGATAATTACTGCCAATGAGGTGGCATATGCAGACAGTGCATTCTGTACAAATTTCTGCCACATGGGTCATGTACATTAGATTTTCTCTTGATCTGTGGGTGACTGCATATGGTTTGGGTCAGAATAAACCATCTCTAGCATGGCTAATTCTTGAAGGTACTGGATACTTATCCTCATGGGGGTCCACTGGTCTTTCTTGAAGGGATTCCTTTCCTTCACGCCTGACAGGAATCACCTCTACCACAGCCTAAGGACTTGTGTTCCCCTTTCCATCTGCCTTATCAATATTCCCTTTATCTAGAAAGTGATCCCAGCTGCTTGACTACCTTACTCTCTAACTCTAGGATACTAGATCCATTATCCCAGCACGGGAGCAGCCAAGTGACAATGTGCTCATCTGGATGATGGCTGAAATCTTTTCACACATCCTGCAGATCATCAGATAGGGATCAAGGGGGTCACCTCTTGTTCTGCTTCTTCCTCCTGTTCCTTTGGTAACCCTGCTTTGTCCTTTAGTACGTGAGCTTTCATGTCCATTTCCTCTTGTGTACAGGAGCAACTGACACTAGCACGGGTTGGTTCTCAAGTTCAGCTGCAGTGCCTGTCAAGGGATTTGACAGGTGTCTGTCCATGGTGTCTGTCCCCAGGGCTGGGGTAACCACAGTGCCTGTTGTTTTGTTCTCTGATCCAGAGACTTTTTCTTCCCTGCAGAGCACTGAATAGTGATGAACAGCACTTGGTAGGTAAAAAAGTTATCATTATTAATAGTTTCCAATAGATGGCTCCCAAAGTACAGTGTGACAGCGATGCTGAGTACAAATACCAGATTTGTTTCATGACCAGCAATTCTGTCATACCATAACCCAGTGTTACAAAGTACAGCAACGTGATAATTTTGGTCCAGTTCCCATGAGTGAGATATGGCAAGTAAGGTATGACATAGCACAACTGAAAGAACAAGCATGCCAACTTTGAGAGCAAAAAAAATCAATGTTATGCCCAGTGAACCTTAAACTAATATAACAAATGCTTATAATAAAATTGCTCTAACATATTCTAGTCAGATTTGTCATTTGTCAGATTATCTCAAGGCATCATGCCCCATATTGGGAACCAAAAGGACTGTTGAGACTGTTATGGTTTAACCACAGCATCTCTCATCACCCTCCACCCCACCACTGGTGGTATGAGGAGGAGAATCAGGAAAAAGAAGGTAAAACCCATGCGTTGAGATATGTACAGTTTAATAATTTAAGTAAAATAAATTAAAAATAACAATATAATTGTAATGCAAAAAAAGGAGGCAAAAATAAACCAGAGAGAAATAAAACCTAAGAGGACAAAGTGATGCAAAATACAATTTCTCACCACATGCTGACCAATGCCTGTTCTATCCCCGAGCAGAGATGAAGCCCTTCCAGCTAACTCCTCCCCATTTATATACAAGGCATGATGTTCTCAGATATGGGATATTCCTTTGGCCAGTTCAGCTCAGCTGTCCTGCTCATGCTCCCTCCCAGCTTTTTGTGCCACTCCCTACTGGCAGAGTACAAGAAACTGAAAAGACCTTTTTACTTAGGGCNCCTCCCAGCTTTTTGTGCCACTCCTTACTGGCATAGTACGAGAAAGCACCGCTAAGCAACAAACAAAACATCAGGGTGCTATCCACGTGATTTTCCTACTGAATCCAAAACACAGCACTTTACCAGCTATAAGGAAAAGAATTAACTCTATCCCAGACACAATGAGGACAATGTGGCACTTAGGGGCATGACTGAGTATTGCACCTGCTTTTCTCTGTCTCAGTCTCCTCCATAGAGAACCCACGTCTAATTCCTTTTTCTCCATTGGTCCCAGTTTTGATAAATCTACATTCACACCTGGTATGGCTGGTACCATTATCCAAGTGATCTCATATTTCTGTGGTGATGATATTCTTGATGTACTTATGTAGGTGCTCTTCATGGTGTATGATCCTGCTACATGAAAGATGACCTTTTCAAAATATTCCACTACAAACACCTGTGAAGTTTGGCTGTCCCTCACACAACTCCTCCATAACAAGTTAGATCCAGCCAACTTTCACAGTTTGATCTGTAGCTTTCATCAGCTGCTTACAATGTTATGCTGAGCAATTTCTCATTACATTCTCTATATTTCCACCTCACCTCAATCAGCCTAACCTCCATCCAGGCCCTAGTCAAGAGCCTGAACATTTGCCTGCAGCCCTAACACCATCTTTGTATCAAGTTAATCAGCAAAACTTTTAAATCACCAATAGGCACATCACTGTCACAGCCAATCCCTGAGCTATCCTTCCTAATATGAACAGCTTGAACACTTCTTATTGACACTTCCTTTTTGAAATCTGTTGATTAGCCAGTTTCTATATCAGTATTTTGTGTGCATGAAAAATTGTGCATTTTGTAGACCTCCAGAAGAAACTGGAATCAGACAACACAAAGAAGCCTGATAGAGCAATGGTTCTCATTATTTTATTGATTGAATATGCCCATCAATATAGAAAAAAAGTTTACTTTCCAAGTCTGGTCACACTGAATGTGTCCAATCTGTAACTGAAGAAATGCCATGGGACAAGATCCACTGATACACAAAAAAACCCAATAAAAAATTACATATGAATCTCAAAGTAGTCAGTAGTGACAAACAGGTAGTATGTCATGGAAACATAACATGTAGGAGGACTGGAAATACTAGACATCTGGTGATTATTTCTGCTGCTCAAAATCTTAGTAGTTGTTATTTACTCATTGCTTTCAGAACAACTCAGTTGTTGAGGTGACTGCCACCTAAATGTTTGTTGGCTTCTCATGGACATCCATAGGCTGTAGCAATGCATTGGGAGTCAGGAATAGTCCAGATACTCTCAGTAGATGGTGTCTATGAAAGACTCAGCAAAGCTTTCCCCAAATGCACTTTCTACCAAATCAGCTACACTGAATGTCTGTCAACAGTTGCAACCAAAGACCTACCTTATTTATTTATTTATTTATTTTCTTTTAGATAAGCCTTTCATAGGCTTCAGACATTAAACCTCAAGCACCAAATTGAGAGGATAGGATAGTAGCTGCCAAATTTTCAAGAGGAGGAAGGCTTTTCTCTTATATCTATTTCAGAAAACACCATAGAGTGGTATAAAGATTTTACCAACATTTGTAAAATCCTTCCTGACTCACATGTACCTTTGCTACATTTAGATTTGCAATACCATTATCCAAACTGATACAAAATGCTACCATATGAAGAGCTATTTAAGAGTTTTAAACAAGATTCCCCTGACAGTGACTCATTGCAAAAGACAGACCTCTCTTTCCTTTTGGTTGTTATCCAGTCTAGTACTTGTTTTTGAAATTCACAATTCGCTTCTGTCATTCAAAGTGGAATTACCTTTAAGTGGAGACTTCAGTTTGTATAACTCTTAAATTCCCTATGTATCTATGACTATATTAAATAAAATGAGAAGCATATTTATAAGCAAATAAAGAATGGTTCTACCAACCATCCAAAATCCATGCATATTTTCTGTTTTGTTGAAGAATACTAAATGGAGGTTAATTTAATTTTTTTTTCTATGAGTATTATAGCCTTTTCTTCTCTGACTCTTTTTTTCTTGTTTGTTTCTTTCCCCCCCACCCCCAAGATCTATCTCATCTTCTTTCTCCTATTTATTTTGGTTTGGTTTTGCCAGGAATCTATATGGTATCAAAATTTCTTGTCTTGACAGCTACAGAAATTAAATGACAGTTCCTTATGGCATTATTCACTTACTAGAAGAATACAACTTTCCTCTCTCCTTTAACACCCATCAAGACTCCTGCTAATAAAATAATCTACCTCTAAGTCAAGTGAAGATGCAGAGCAGATTCATGCAACTTGTGCTGTTTCTCTACATTTTCACTAGATTTGGATTCTGGTGGAATGCAAGAACACCAACACAACAAACCTACCAAACCCAATGAAACCACCAACACGAAAAATGTGTATATGCAAGGAGTAAGGCAATGCTGAAAAATATCATCTCACTTAGCCTTAGAATTATAGTTGCTCTTTATTTAGTAGAGAAACACAGGGACCTCTGGGATCATCCATTATATTCCAAAAAAAGGTGTTTGGACTAAATTTCCTTGTTGAAATCTTTTTTTGAGTGTAAAGTGAGCCTGTATCACTAGATTAGATGAGAGACTTAAAATGTAGATGAATAAAGAAGGAGATAAATGTCAATGAAAGGCCAGTGTAGGTATCTTATTATTAGACATCATGTGTGATGCCTGTGGCAATCGAATGATTAGCAGCCTATCAAATCAATAAGGCATAAATACACATCTGATTTTTACAACGTGCTATCAGTCTTGAAAATACAATAAACATAATAGTGAATACATTAAAAGGATCAAAAGAACCATACAGCTGCAAAGAACACAAACTATTGCATACACCCAGAATGCAAACCAAGAGGCCGAACTGTTCTGCTTAGTGTGTTTGCATTACTATAATCCAAGAACGGGACAGCTCAGAGAAGGAGCTGCTTTTAGCAGCCTCAGGCACACGGCAGATACGGGATATCGGCTTATGAAGGATCCCTCGGAGGAAAAGGTAGAGGGGACATGTAATCTTAAGAAGCTGGTCAGGACACACAGCCCAGCTATTCCGTTACAGCTAAATGAAGCTTCAAACTATAACCGGCTATGGCCAAACGAGGAAAGCATTTTCAGATACACAACTTAAGGAAGCCAGCGCTACCCCACCGCTCCTCCCCGCCTGCAACCAGGAGCGGGCAGCGGCCTCTCCAGCGCGCCTGCGCACCCGCCCCTCCGCTCGGGCCGCGCAGGGCGCTGGGACCCGCGGCCGCCGCGCACGGCCCAGACACCGGCCAATGGGCGGGCGGCCAGCCCGTGTTTCCCTCCTGCGGCCAATCAGCGCTCGCTTCCTCCCGCCTTCCGGCCAATGGGAAGGGCGCCCTTGGGGCGGCGGTCACATTCAAACCGGGGGCAGCGCGCGAACGCGCTCGGTGGGAGCCGCGTCCCGGCCCCGCAGCGGCGGCGGTGGCCTCGGTGAGGGCGGCCGGGCTGCGGTGAGGGTGGCCGGGCTGGGGTGAGGGTGGCCTCGGTGAGGGTGGCCGGGCTGGGGTGAGGGCGGCCTCGGTGAGGGCGGCCGGGCTGGGCCGGGAAAGACAGTGAGGGTGAAGGGAGTGGGCCGGGGGAGCAGCGGAGTGAGGGAAAGTAGGCGAGAGGGCCGGGGGCAGCGGGGCTGCTGGCCTGCGGTCAGGCCGCGGCGGAGCTAAGCCGGGCTCCTCCGCAGCTCCGGGTGTGCGGCAGAGATGAGCTTCAGCCCTGAGGACAAGCAAACCTGGTTGCATCTTCTCACCTCCCTCGCCGCCTCACGGTCTTTGTTTATGCCACACTGCCGCAGCTGCTCCGCTGTTGTTCAGTCTCTCTTTTACTTAGCCCTATTTTGCGTCTTGGAGTCTTATCCTTTCTGTGTTTTATATTAGAATTTAATATTCTTCTCCTTTATTTCTTCGCTGGTGTTGCTATGTTTTCTAATTCGACGGCACTTTTTCTTAGTTTTGTGAGTTTTTATTTTTCTTTTAAAAAGAAATCCTGATTTAGAGCTTGTAAACAAAACAGAAGAAAGATTATGCACTTTCATAGATTGTATTTTTTAAAGCCTGGGTAGCTGCTTCAGAAACTGGTGTCATTTTACTTCTCCATAGAGGACATAAACAGAACAAGTAGTGTAATACAGCAAATCCAGTATTTCAGGACTGGATTCTGGTACTCCTTTTTATTATCAGTGAGTATTTTTGAGTGTGTTAGATGTGGAATCTTAACACCAATCTGTACTGCCACTTTATCCATTTACTGTTCTCAAGTCTCTGTCGTTTGGCTCCTTTTTTGGTGGGTCTGTTTGAGGGGCTGGAGTTACTTCAACTACTACACTTTAAATAGCAGTAGTTATTCCTGACCTTTGCATTATGTATTCCTGGTTTCTTGTCCCTAACCTTCACTCCCATAGGCGTTTCTAGATCTCAGGTGTGCTGCAGTGTAGCTGTTGCAGCTATGACCTCAGTTCTTATTCAGTGCCTTTGTAACAGCATATGACTGATTTAGGTCTNGGTTCTTGGAATCATCTGAGGTAGTCTGGCCTTCATCCATCTTACCTTTTTGACAAGGCATATCCATTCTTCAAGAGAGTTTTTCTCCGTAACACATTGAACCTTGAGCAGTTAAATAGCATACCAGAAATGTAAGTTTGATGTGTATTGTTGATACTTAATATCAAATTTTATACAGGAATTTTTTTTTCTTTTTGTCTACTGCATTTGGGAAGCTATCACTGCAGGCAGAATAATGAACCTTTTGACACTGGTGAGGAAAATAAAAAGACTTTGTTTAAGAAATCCAAAATCCACCTGGGAATTGTTAGCAGTTACAGTTGTAATGAGCTAGTGTGGTATTTCTTAACATCAGGTAAATTTCTTCTGGTTGTCTTGGTACTTCAGGTTCTGGAGAAGCTGACTTCATCTATACTTTGAGGGAGTGGGTACAGTTGAAAACCAGATTTCTATGAGTATTCTTACCCATAAAGAGGTGATTTGGAGTATCTGATTTCCTGTAGCCCCTTCTACAGTATTTTTAAAAGGCAAAACTGCAATGTGTACTAAAATTTTCCCTATGAAGTAAATAAGTATTATTTGTAGAATGGCACAGTATTTGCTATAGTAATCACCTATGTAATTTCTGGCAGTGTGAGCCCCAAAAGATGTGACAGATTACAGATCCGCTCTCAGAACAGCCTAAATTGGCTCTGAGGGAGAAACAGACATTAAAGCAAGTTCCAAACAGGCGTTGAAATTAAAATTTATTTTAAATACATTTTTGTGTACATTTTTGAATGCAAATGATAAGGAGGTTCCTTTATTTGTCTCTTTTCAGTGAAACAAAAATAGTATTTCAGATACTATTGATTTAGCATATAATCTTTAGCGTTCATAGGATTTGGGGTTTTTTTCATTGTAGGTCTTGCTTGAGGCTATTTGAGTGTAATTCCAGACCTTAAGGTGCTAAGGCCTCTTCATAATGGTAATGCAGATGGTGCCTTTGCTGGACAAAGTCTTGGAATTTACACAGTAAATTACACAGAAACTGTGTTTTGAACCTACAAAACAACACTTCTATATAGGCAAGAGCAGGCTCGATATTCTTGGTGGGCCATATCTAGTTCAGGATGAACACGAAATATGCCTATTTTTGCCTTATAAGCAAGCTGTTGTAAGTATGATAATCTTTCTGATTTCTGGTCTTTGCTTGGGGAAAGCTGGGAGCCTGCTGCTTTTAAAGACATGCCAGCTTCTGATGAATAATGCTCTAAAAATTATTTGTGAGACTTCCTGAGAGTGGTGCCTGGTGTATTTTTTAGGCAGTGAGGTTAAAGGCAGATGAACTTCATTTCACTCAATTCCTTCTCTAGCAATAATTAACAATAAAATTTTTAGCCCTCTAGCAACTTTGTTGATTTGTTATACACAAGTACAAGAGGCCAGAGACAACATTTCACTGTAAAACTAGACTTAGTCTTTCTTTGAATCTATTTATTCTTTCTGAAGTGCATTACTTCCCCTGTTTTTGGGCCCAACTTCACAGTAATTAGGACATTGAACCCCCTGAAACTGCAGTAAATTCACCACAGTTTTTACTAGAATTCTCATGTTCGTTAGATATGTGGAGCATTGATGTGGGACAAGCTGTTTATTGCAGGCAAAAAAGGAAGAAATTGTTAGGGTTTTCTACTTTATTTTAGCAGTCTTGCTCTGCTCAGATTGCCTAGGTTCTTATCTCCCAGCTATATGCATGTATTCTCTCAGCTGATGGCAAACTGTCACAATGTTGAGGATTGAGCGTAAGTTTCTTATACGGAATCCTTGAATCTCTAAACCTTTCAGAAACTTAAAAATAGGTGTCACTTATCTTTGTCCCTTGAGCAGAGGAGAATGTGAATTCTTTTCTGCTTAGCCCACTTGAGAACTAATTGCCGTAACTTGTGGTAAGGAGCTTGGGTTTAACACTGTGTTCTAAACTAAAACCAGCCTAATTATGAATACAGAATGTGATTTAATGCAATAGACTGGAAGCTATTTCAGGCAACACACCCTACTCACCATTTTATTCAAATGTGGAATATACCTTATTGGAAAGGGCTACTGTGAAGCATGGATTAGGATTTGGGGGGACCAGTTGAGTACCAATTCTTTTTATTTGTCCAAGTTGTCTTCTGCAAGGAAGTTTACTTGTATAACTACATTGACAAAGGCTTAATAGTGTATTTGTTACATAATGTGGTTGAATCTCAAGCTCCAAATTATACATGAGAGGCTTTCCCATGGCAATTTCAATAAAAGTGAGCTACAACAGGGTTCTTCAGTAACTTCATTGGTTTTTAACCTTGTGCCTTGCAGATGGAGGAGACAGACCTAAGTGAAAGAGGACTGCCGCAGATTACATCAATCATGAACAGAGTTAGAAACTTGAAAAGCAAATACAGAAATGAAGAGAATATCACAGATGAATTTAATTATACTAAAATCTCAGCTGATACAACAGGTATTTGGTTTTGTTATTCTATTGCCACTTATGAAAAAGATCTCAGACTAGACTGACTGAGATCTTAGCCTAGACTTAACTGAAAGGATCTCAAGTTTAGTGTTTCTTCAATATTAATGACAAAAAAGTTAACGTCATCTCTCCGTATTTCTTAGCTCTACTGCTTTAATCTTGTTTAAAAAATAGTCAGTAACTGTCTTGCACAAAATCCTGTAAAAAGTGTTTTCTTCTGTACATGTTTGCTGCTGTTTTAATCAATCTCCTTGTTTTTGTCAGATAACTCTGGAACTGTCAATCAAATAATGATGACAACAAATAATCCAGAAGATTGGCTTTGTTTTTTGCTTAAACTAGAGAAAAAAGGTGTTCCTCAGATGGATGTTAGCCTACTCAATAGACTCATTGGTCGTTATAGTCAAGCAGTGACTGCATTACCTGCAGAAAAGTATAGTCAAGATGAGAGCTATGCTCGCATCCTTGTGAGATTTGCTGAGTTGAAAGCGTAAGTATAAATTTTCAATAGGGTAACTCATCCTTCTGTTTTTGAATTAAGAATAGCTTGTTTCATTAGTGCTTTCTGCAACAAATTATCATTTTCATTGGGGCTGTTTTCTGGTTCCTTGAAGGTAAGTAACTTTGGTTTGTCAGTTTATCTGTTGTCTCTACAGTAGTTGCATTTTCTGTATATGCTAATAAACATGATTTTTTAGAGCTATTTGATTTAGAGATGTTAACATACTACTTTTTTCTTGGTTCTCTGTCTAAGGTACAAGGGAGAATAGCATGACATCCTTTTTTGAGCCTTATTTTAGTATGTTTTTTCTTACTAGAAAAGACTCATCACAGTTTGATTAAATTTGCTGTCTTAGGATAGGGAGAATGCCTCAGAACATCATTCTCTAGTTCCACACTTTGAAAATTAGTTTTGGTTTGTGGTCATTACTTGCTCTATTCAGTCCAAATTTGAGCAGTGTGGTTGTTCAGATGTGCTCAGACATAATTTGGGACAGGGTTATAGTTAGAATTTTTTTTAATAAGTGGTTCTTTTGTCACTTGAAATATCATTACAGCAAATATTTTGGATAAAGAGCTGTATTTAAACAATGCAGCAATCTAATAATTAAAGATGAGCAGGTGATCTTCCAGTGAACATAGCTAATTTTTTTTCTTGTATATTCTTCCCCTCTTTGGTTTTTTGACATATGGTTTCATCTTGCAGTATGATAGATTGTCACAGTCAGTATGTGGCAGTCGACATGGACACTGCACTTAAGGTGCTTCCTTAGAATCATCAGAAGGCTTCAAGTATCAGCACCTTGTTATTCAAAAAGTCTCCTGTACCTTTTCCCTGTATCTCCCAAGAGCAGCTCCACACAGCTCTGGCTCTCCTTTTGTTCTGGCTCGCTCCTTCCTGTCCCTGGCATGGCCACCTAACCCTGTCCTGTGTACACTGTCTTACCTTTTCTGTCCCTTACACAACCTCCTGTCCCTGGGTCTTCATAGCACAGCCAGCAGACTCCAACTGACTCTTCCCAGCTCACTCACTCTTTATCATGCCCATGGCTGTGAGGGCAAGGCTGTTTCTACTCTAGGATAATTAACACAGGTGTAAGATATCAGAAGGGAGACTGCCTTCAGCAGCATCTCCTTTTGTCTCCCCACAATAGATGTCTACTTCTCTGCACTGCCATTTGCATGGATCTTGCTGCATCACTGTTACTAAAAGCATACAGTGGAAGTAATCTGTTGAATCTCCTATTGAGAAACAGAAGTGAATAATGACTTTGTGAATTTTTAGTATCTTGAAGAGGGAAGGTGTTTTGTGTAAGTGGAGTAAAGAATCTCTTCCAGAAAGGTTTAAAGATACATTGCAAGATTGTACTCTTATTCAAAGATTAATTGCTTTTCCTCAGAGCAGAAACTGTAATATAGGCTTCTGGATCCTAGTTTGTGGAAATTCTTTTCCCAAATAGTAGTCAAGTCACACGTGTGATCTTGTTGTAGGAGAGATTAAGTTCAGAAAGATTATTTCCTACCTCCCTAATCACTTGGACCTACTTTCACTTGATCGGTAGAAGATGATTTGAAAGGTGGATACTTTTAAGATATGTACAAGAGCTATGTTCAGTATTCTGTGTGGTGTATTGCAGAAAGCAAAACTAAAGGTGCTGTCAGTAACTTGATAATGCATTAATAGTATGAACAGTTCCAGTTGTGGTGTCTCACTGAAATGTCTTCAGTTGTTTCACTACTACAGCTTCTAGGGACCTTCTTGGGAGAGTAGTCTGTCTTGTTTCACTATTAAAATGCACTCTACAGCTGTATTAAAATAACTTCTACCTTAGTAGCCAGCATTACAGAATCTACGTATCTCACTAGGTAGCTCAGATCTGCTCTTTTTGTTTTCTGCTGCATGTTTTTTAATTGGTAAATACCATCAGTCATATGTTTCCTGACATGCCTAATAAAAAGTTATTTTAAAAGGTGAACTACTCATTCCAAACCCCTTTTAAAAAATGCACCCACCAAAATCTGATACAGTATCAATCCCTCTGGAACTTCACTATAAGCATCTCTGTAATGATGATTCCTCATTTGGAAATTACTTTCAGATACTAGCTTATTCTTAATCATTTTTATAAGCTAATACTTCATTATCCAGAGTAGCATATAGTATCAACTACTTATATAAAACTACATTTATAAGCTACATCTGTAATCTCACCAGCAATGAAATTGCTTTTGGCTGGTTGGACCTAAAAACCAACAATGTTGATTGTCTGTAATTTTTGGAGATAAAGTTGATCAGTGGCTACTTATTTGGATCTTTCCTGTTTGGTATGTTTACTTACTGCTCATAACTTATTGCTTATAATTTTTTTTTGTTCAAAATTTCCCTTATGTTCTACACTTACCTTCTTTGTTCCTGGCTGTCAGTTTGTCCAGGACTATATATTTTGTCTTTACTTGACTTGAGCTTCTGTTAAAGAAAATCCTTTCATCTCATGACTTTGTAGAGTGTTTTTGGTTTATTTTTTAGCTAGTGCAAATAAAGTAATACTAATACTGCACCTTAAGTGACACTGATAGGTGCTCTGATGATACTACCTTGGGTGGGAGAAGAAACGTGCTTTTCAGTGGAATTGTTTGCTTTTCTCCCAGATGTTCCACCTAAAACAAGGTGGAAAAGCAAATCAGCATCACAAATTTCAGAAGCAGTATCTACTACCTTCAACACTGTATTGTTCTGATTGTAGAATTTTAGAATGTTAAGTGGTTGGAATGGATCTAAAAGATCATCTAGTCCTAACCCCTCCTACTGTAGGCAGGAACATCTCTCACTAGACCAGGTTGCTCAAGGCTTTTTCCAGCCTGGCGTTGAATGCTTCCAGGATTGGGGCATCCACAACCTCCCTGGGCAATCTGTTCCAGTGTCTCACCACCCACACAGTAAAGAATTTCTACCTAACACCTGGCCTAAATTTCCTCCTTCATTTTATACCCACTTTTCTTAGTTCTACCACTAGAGTTCCTGACAGTAAGTCCCTTTCCAGCTTCCCTTCAGGTCCCCTTCAGACGCTGGAAGTTTGCTATGAGGTCTTCATGCAACCTTCTCTTCTCTAGGTGAACAGCCTCAACTTTCCCAGCCCATCTTCATAGGAGGCCTCCAGCTGTCTAATCATCTTTGTGGCCCTCGTCTGGACTTGTGCCAACAGGTCATTGTCCTTTTTATGCTGGGAGCTCAATGCAGTGTCTCAGGTGGGATATTCCAAGAGCAAAGGGGCAGAATCACTTCCTCTGACCTGCTGGCTGTGTTTCTTTTGATGTGACCCAAGATTCTGTTTGGCTTCCTGGGCTACAAGCACACACAGCTGCCTTGTGTTGACTTTTTCATCAGCCATCACCCTCAAGTCTTTCTCCCCAGCATGCTCTCAATCACATCTCTGCCCAAGTTTTAGATGAGAAACTGGATTTTTTCATTCTTGGCACTAGATCTTTTTTGTCCTGGTATCTTTAGCTGCACTCTGGCTGTGCCAATACCTTTTGATCTCTTATGATACCAAGGTTGTCTGAAGAACCCCAGAGTGTGCTCTGAAGTAGTCAAAAGACAGACCGTGCTTCTATGATTATCTGTATTGTACACTAGCAATGCCAGGCCTGCTCTCATGGAATGCCTCTGGCTGTAGCACAGTGCCACCAAGTGTGTGGCACTTGATGCCTATTGCTAGTGTTAGGACTTGTTTTACTAGGTGTATTACTATCCAAGCTGTTGCTGCTTTCTACAAGAACTTAAATTTTAACTCTGAAAGTGAATGTAATACATTACAGCTTAGTTTCTCTGGCTCACTTTGTCTGCAGATGGGTTATTCTGTGCCTATCCCATTGCTTTGGATGATCAGAGCTGAATTCAGTAAACCTACATGACTCTAGTAACATGCCTAAACTATCAGAAACTTCTTTGGTTCAAAGTTCCACAGAGTTCTACTGAAAATATGTTCTTTACCTTTCCATGTTGTATTTTTCTGTACTTTTATTTTGAACCATGGTCATAAATCTTTTCATCTTCCCACTTCTAAGTGGTACCTGTACGTACCTGTTGAGCCAGGGGGAAACTTAGGAAAGAATTCCTTTATCACTTGACTATGGATGTTACTGATAAAAGTGTTAAGCTCCCTTTTTTTTAATGTCAGTTGAAGTGTAACTAATGTATTTCATAGTGATGTAGATTTAGGCCTTTTGTATCTTGACTGGTATTTGCATAGGTTGTAGTTGCTCTCGAGTACTTAAATGCTGATGTGCTGTGTGTAAGCATTAACCTGCTCAGAAATCTATGGCTGAATGTAACACTAGGATTAAAATTTGCCTAAAGTAAATGAACTATAGAATGTGAAAGAACTGAAGGATTGAGTCCTTTGAGTTTTGGCAAGTTTCAGCTTGATATCTTTCAATTATTAGAGTTTAAAATTCATTGCTTATTTGTAGCTCACTGATTGCTCTAAGAAAAAGGAAAATCTTTAGCCTATAGGTGGGTTGTTTTTTAAAGTTATTAAAAGGCTTCATCCCTCTCAGGCTCTTTACCTTATATAACTGAATGTGCTGTCTTTACAGTCTTCAGGATCCAGAGGAGGCACGGGACCAATTTCATCTGGCCAGACTGAACTGCAAGAAATTTGCTTTTGTGCATGTGGCTTTTGCTCAGTTTGAGCTATCACAAGGTGTGTAAAAAAAACTTGTTTGGTGTTGCTGTTCTGTGTAGTTCTCGGTTTTGTTGTTTTAAACTGTTTTAAACATACATAATTTGGAAGGAAACTGGTAGGTATTGAATCAGAAAGAAAAAAGTCTAGATAATTTTAATTGAAATTTACAGAGAACATGTGTTCATTTAAAATGAAAATATGCATACAGTTCATTTTTTTCTGTTTTAGAAATAACTTTCAATCTAGGTGACAATTGTTAGTAATTTCTACTTTTCTAATTTGGATCTTGCAGTGGAAGGCTTTTGAGTAAGGCTCTTCCTGCATTGAAAAGTGAGGCTCAAATACTTTGCATGTTTGTGGAAGAAATTGTCTTCTTCTGAACAGCATCTGTAGATTGAGTGTTTTTTATTAAACCAAAATACACTGTCAATGTATTTTTCAATTTGGTTGCCCTGGTACTTGCTAGCAAGGCTGTGTTGGTTGCCCACAGGATTATTTTTTTGGATGTCTCTTTTGTTTCCATGGGTGATTTGACCTACATCACCCTGTTCATTTCTTCCTTTGACAGTTTCCTCTATAGAGAAAGACAAGCACGTTCTATGAAAGCTGTTTTCTTATTTGAATGGAAAAGACTTGATGGATATATTTAAAGATTTTTGTGCTTTGTTTTCCTTCATGGTTTTTTTTTAGTAGCATGCAAGTTGTTGTATACTGCCTAGTATGAGAAACTGTCCCCAAACTTAGCTGCACTAAATAAATTAATCTGTCTAGTCTGCACTGTAGATTCTAAATACATTTTACTAGTTATTCCTTTCTTTACTTCTGTTTATTTTTCACTGATAGTGATTTTGTCTATACATTTTCCCTTCACTACTACTTTTTAACTGTATTTTAGGATATAGTTTAGATGTTCAAAATATGGCACAAGAGGCAAAGTCATTTTGTTAAAATCAGTAAGTAGTTATTCATTTGTCATCTCAGATTTTCCAGTTTTTCTTAACAGATAAATTGATTGTCATTGGAGCAGGAAAGGCTGTGAACCAACTGGCCCCCAGAAGTATATGTTATGTTTTATGAATGACTCCTATACAGGATGGGGAAAAGAAGACCAGAATCTACATGTTTGTGTCTTGAAATTACACAGTTTCTGTGTTATGCATAAGTCAGTTATTTGACCAGCCTTGTTCTAATATAAACTTGTGGTATTGAACTTCTAAACAGTAGTAAAAAGAAGCTAATAATTTGTTTAGTGGGCACTTTATTTTAGTGGGATGTTTATTTAAACAGATAAACACTAATACTGCAATAACAAAGATATTGTTAATTAAATGTAATAAAACCTATTGTGTAATTTAATAAAGTGTAGAAATGTTGCTACAGGTTACCAGTGACTAAATTCATCCTGTAGCTATGGGATATGTTCATGCAATAGTTTATCTTACTTTGACAGCAAGTAATCAACCTGAAATGAAGTCCTAATCCCAAAGGAAATAAGCCATTTATGACTGGCTTTGTTCTAACTGCAGTGTGCTCTCTGATTCGGATCTGTTACCCTTGAGCTGATCTAGGTGTCCTTTGGTAATGTGTATGGAGCTATAGTGTCCCTGCTGGGTGCCTCAAAGAGGATTAGTGGAACATGTGAGTTGTAAATTGTTACTTAGGAGTGCTGTTCCTTTTTCACTGTGTCCACTTAGGCCAGAGGGAAAGGAGGAGGGTAGTGCTTTGTTGCTTCTTCACCCCAGTGATTTCAGCAGTGCTTGGCACACCTGTCAGTATTTTCTTTTGCATTAGGAAAAACTTAATTGCACGTTCTCTTCCTTAGCTCACAGTTTGCTCAAGATAAAAGCTTAAGTTGAAATTGTGAAAGTAGACTTGGCAAATTGATGTTGATTTCTTAATAATAGAATATTAGTGACCTGGAGATGGAGTGACAGAATAAAGGTGCTATTCTGTTTTTTGTGGCTTTTTTTTTTACTTAAATACTGACTACAATTTCATTTAAATACCTCAGATGAGGAGCTGTCTTGTCTTTCCTTGAGTGCCTTTGGTGGTGTACTTGAAGATGATTTGCTGTGAATTGGTCAGAACCCATGACCATAGATTAAAATTCTACTCTTGACTATTTCAAATCTTATGGTGATTGATTCAGGCTTTTGGTATGCGATGAAGTGGACTGATTGAAACTCAAATAGTTCTGGCTTCATTTTGTGCCTTGGATCCTCATCTGTTATGGGGGATGAAGCAGTTAATTTTTCACATGTGTGTTTTGGTGTCATGCTCTTTGTTACTCAATAAGGCACCTAATACTAGGAGGAATTACTTTCGAGTAGCAGGTCTTGTTGAAGCAATATGTGGTTACTAAATATAGCCAAAGGTAGAGTCGCAGAATGCTGGCTAAGCATTCTTACAGCCTATCCACTTTGCTAATGATTTATAAGAAAAAAGAATATTTGACTATATGGTTAAAAACCAGATTCTAACAAATTAGCACAAAAATGATTTAAATGAAATTGTAGCTCATCTAATTTTGGTGCTTCCTTGCTTCAGTGTTTGACATCATCCATTTAATATTCTTAAAATAGGTTACTTAAGCACAAGTTCCTGATAACTACACTAGACTTCCACCAGCCTGTATTACAGGCAGCAGTGATGTCTAACTTAATTTACAAGTGGAGTTTTGAGTGTGGGTGATATGGTGCTCTTAAATATACATTATAAGAAATATGTGAGTATATGCATATGAGCATGAATTTCAAAACAAAGTGGCTTATGTTTTGCTACTTTGGAATGGAGGAAGAAGGGCCTTTGGGGTTTGACTGCTGTAGCAAAACTTTGCATCATTTTGTCCAGAGGTTCTTTAAACCAAATAAAGTATTGTGGTTGCAGTACACTTTTTTCCTTATTTGACTTTCTTATAGATGCCTATGTACTTGTTTACATATGTAAATTGACTGCTTCAATGTGTTTTATTAACACACTCCCTTTCCCATCCCAGCTCTCCTCAAAGTTCTGTTTATAGCAATTAGTAATGTCTAAAACTGTAATGAAAAAATATCCTTGCTTTTCTCTCCTCTTTTTTTAACTGTAATGCTGTCCAGAGTAGTGATATTTTATTTAACAGCAGCTGGTTTTCAATTTGATTTCTATTAAGTGCATTAATGAAGTTTTATAATATATACATACTAAAATTTTTGACTGGTCAGATCTAAATGGAAGTCCATAAGGGTCATATTTCCTTGCTGATACTACAGGAGAAAATGGATTTTAGAATAAGTAGAATTTTCTTACAGTTCCTATAACACTAAAAAAATACTGAGAATACATATTTTGTGACTTGATATTCAATTCAATGTGAAAAATTGATTTGTGTAATTTGCTTGTAACTTTCCAGGCAGTTTCCTTAAAATGACAATGTAAGGAAGTAATAATGGCTTCATGGAACTATGCAAAGTGAATATAAGACAACATGAATGTAACCATCTCCTTAAAAAAACCTTTTCCCTAGTGTAATTGTTTTTTTACTTCTGTGATTTCTAACTGTGCTTCTTACCACTTAGAAAATGAAAAGAAATCTAAGCAGATCCTTCAGAAAGCTGTGGAGTGCTCTGCTGTTCCCCTGGAATTGTTGGAAACTGCTCTGCAAAACTTACATTTGAAAAAAAAGCAGTTACTTTCAGATGAGGAGAAGGAGAACTTTGCAGGTAACTGCAGTTTCTTAAAATACTGGTTTATTCATGTTGTGATTCTAGATTGGAAAAAATCACTTAATGTTTGTCCCTTCTAGATACAAACTCAGAATCTATTGCCCAGTAAACAGATATATTTGTCTCTATTATGAATCTTAGTCCTTCAATGCTTGTTTTCATCCTCAGTGCAGTGACTATAGTTTGCAGGAGCTGTGGGGTGATTGATTCTGTAATTCTGCAGAGGGTGTTTTTCTGACTGTCATCAGGCATTTGCAGTGTGTAATAGAGACTCATAGCTCTGAGTGTGAAGTAAAAGCTTCTATTGGCAGAGAAAAATTAGGACTGAAATACACCTCCAAGCAACCTATATATGTGTAGTTTAGTCTCTATCTTGTGACAGACTGGGGAAGGTTTGATGGTCATTTTGGTGAAGTCAAATATAGGAAAAATAATCCATTTCAACCTTATTTTGGCGTAACCTCGTATGTTTATCAGTACAAAACTGAAGTGCTTGGATGTGTCATAAATCCTAAGTGATCCTTATTGCTGGGTATATGACTTCAAAAAGAGAACAGTTATTTCTTTAAGTTTTCAAGAGATAAATTTGTTTGGAGTGGAATTAAACGAAAAATACAGTTGAATTCAGCATTTGAAGTGTGTGTAGTTCTTTCAAGAGTGATGCCTAACACTTCCACATTTTTGCATTGTATAAGGACAGAATTAATGTAAAATAGGTCTGATTTAGTTTCCTTAGGAATATATCTTCAGGAGTGGTGTATGAGATTTGCCTGGCACCTACTGAATCAACCTTTGGCTGAAACACCAGTGGGGGTGAACCCTTTTAATAGTATTCAGCTATGGCATTATTTTTAATAAACTCTATTTTGTCTTATTCTGTTAATTAAGTCTTATTAATTGGATGTAGACATCATAAATGCCACTGCTGATATACTGTGCCACAGGAGACCATCTTGAAGAATATCAATATCCTTTATGGATTGTACAATTTCTTGCTGACATTATTGACTTGCTGCTGCAGAGCTAAGGGAACACCTGTGAGAATGCAGGCAAAACCCTGCTTGCCAGTTAGGAAGCAGTGAATTTTGAGGCAGGAGTAGGCTCATTCATTTTTTCATGAGAGTTTGTAATTAGGTATTTGAAAAATACTAACTATTAATTTAGTTATTTAAAGATTAAAGTTTAAAAGGTAAATAACACCAGACTTGAAATGTCTCAAACTCTGGGACCTACATGGTCTAAATCATTGAATTTGGCTTTAAGTGAATTTGTATGGTCCTCTGGAGCAACAGAGGCTATTTTAATCTATTGCCATTTAGGTATTTTCTGTTTTGTATTACCATTTGAAGAGGTGCTTTTGAAATTTTTTTTTTATTTGAAAAGATGAATGCTGTATATGTAAATGCATTTGTTCTCAGCTTCAAAAGATTGTACAGAATGCTTTTGACAGTTATATGCAGTTAGTGTTGTGATACAAATATAAACCATGTATCAAGTCTGGAAACCTTTGGTTTGTTTTTCTTTCCTGCACAGCAACCTAAAGTATTTGACATACCAGGTGCAATCAAACATGTTAAGTATTTAAGAAATGTAGGTTGCAGGACCATTTTAGAATTGTTCTGAGTGGAAGAGAGCCTCAGGTCACGGGGTCCAGCTGTGGTCAGGAGTATCATGAGAAGCAGATAAGCTGTCTTAGACTGTGAAGGAATGAAAGTATTGTAGATCACCAGCTGGATGTGAGAGTCCAGTGGCCAGCTTGGTGGTAAAAAAAATAAAATCTTTGTTTGGAACAAAAGGGTGTGGGATGCATTTGTGAGATGGTGATGGTCCTGGGTTGGTAATAAAACTACACTGTACATTAAGACACTTGTTTTATTTAAATGAATGGCTTGGTCTATTGGCATAAGTAGTTTATAAAACAGTAAGTACTAGAAGTTGCTAATACTGCACTGTTCATCCACCAGAAGTCTCACTTCTGGCTGAAAGTAGAAGAGGGATATGGGAGAATTAAAAAGAGAAGTAAAATCCATTTTAATGCACTGATACATATTTAAAAATGTTAAGGTAAGTGCTATATGAAAAAGTCCTTAAATTGTGGTTTCTTGGAAGGCTGTTGATAGCCATGAATCTTCTGGTCATGCAGATCCTATGCTGATGGAATACAAGGCCTATGTGATATAGAAGATCATATTATATAATATCTTAGAATCTTTGAGTAGTTTGGGTTGGAAGGGACATTGAGGATCATCTAGTTCCACCCCCCTGCTTTAGGGCAAGAACATCTTCCACTAGACCAGGTTGCTCAAAGCACCATTCAGCCTGGCTTTGAACACTTCCTGTTGCCTTTGATTTTTTTTTTTTAATGTTTTTTGGTGTCTGTCTTTAAAAAAAAAAAGCAAACCAAAAAACAACATCTTGGAGCATTGAAGAGATCTTAATCAAAATGAACAGTTATTAATTTAAAAATTTAAAAAAGGATTTGTCAAGAAAATAGCTGAGTTCAAGAGATATTTTAAGCACCTTCAGGTAAACAACTAACTTGTACTCCTCATTGTTCCCTAAATGAAAAATTAAACTGTGTTGTAATATGAATGTATGTTCATTAAGGTGTTGATACATTTTCATTAGTATATTCTGAGTTCTTGTGGTTTCTTTGTCTCTGAGAAATGACCTTCCCTTCACCTGTAGGGAAAAAATAATGTGGAAGACAATGTTGTTCTGAACTGTTTATCTGTGGGTTTGAAGTTACAGAATGACTTTTCAAATAACTTGCTTTCTGGTTGTGTTTGCCATAAAGTATAGCTGAAATATATACTTTCACAAAGTTTATTAAGTCGACTTGATATTTCATTTTAAGATTAATGTACAACTTCATAAAACTTTGGCTAAATCTTCAATAATCAAGCAAGATTCTCTTCTGGATTAAGATGGGACTGGTGAATGGGCTGTTTGCTATTGCCTGCCTTGATACTCCCTGACCTCATACAACTTATATGATTTATACTCTCAAATTTTCTATCAGTGAAGTCAGCTGGTTTAATTTAACTCAATTAATTGCTTAGAATAATTTAGTTGAATTTATCTGTTATGATCTGAATGATTCTAGCTATTTTTCCCTACAGTATCCAGTACACAGGAGTCTGGATTTCAGAATATAGGTGGAACTCACAGAAGCTTAAAAAAGAATGATTCTAGTGAAAATTCTTCTACTGTTACCAGATCTTTATTTAGGTAATGCCTTAATTTCTTATTTAATATCTTATAATTTAAACCAAACACACACACTTCAGTTTTGTGTGTTTTGTTTTTTGGATATTTTTGTTTGAGTTTGTTTTTTCTTTTAGGGAAGAGAAATCACAGGAATTGGGTGCCCTAGTTAATTACCACAATCCATTGAGACCACTAAACAATCCTAACCCGGTAAAATGTGTAACATTTTCTTTTAAATCTTAAACTCTTTATTCTGCTTTACACACCTGATAACTTTTGAATTTGCTCTAAGATTTGCCCATTTGGGAGGATTCCTGTTACCCTAGTATCTGATGATGGTGATGACATGGAGGATTCAGATGTCCCTCTCACAGCTAGTGTTATGAAGAGGTATGGTTATTGGGTTCACCTACAGCACAACAGATTTTAATGCTCCTTTTCAATAGTACTTTTATTGGATAGTGGAAGTGTCAGATGTTAATGTTAAATTTGACCAGAAGGATAGAGACAAATAGTCATTATAGTTGCAGCAGGTACTGCAGTAACCAGCTTCCAATCTTACTATGCAGATTTATGCAGATTCTTTGTATGAAAGCATGTAAAGGTGAAGAGAAAGCATGTTCTGACTAATCAGTAAGCTCAAAAAAGTGGAAATTAAAGTGGAAATAAATTTAGTTCAAAATATTTCTATGTAGTTCAGTTTTCAAAATAAGAGCTAAGAGTCTTGTAACTTTCAAAATATTTTTAAATCCTCATTTTGTAGGATTCCTTTATGTTGTTTCTCACTTTGCTCTCTGAGTGGACCTGCTTTTCTGTATATTTGAAGCTCGTAGCTGAAAGTCTTCAGCCAGCTTCTTTTTTCATCTGATTCACAAAAAAGGCCATTGCCACACTGTGTTGGCATGTGATGTAATTAGGAATGTTACTTCAACAGGCAAACGTCCAGCTCCAAACAAACAGCCTTTGTTGCACCTTTTCCACCATCAGAACCAAAACCTTGTGGGCGTGATTCGTACAGCCTGGGAGATTTGCAGGTAACTTAAATATTTTTAAATACATAAAAGGAACTCTAGCTGTCCTATGATATTAGTAAGAAAAATAACACCTTTTGCAATGCAAGAAAGAAATAATGTAGGGCTTCCCTTTAAGTGATCATTTGCGGAGTGAAACATTCATTGTGGCTTTTAAACTTGAAAAATGTTATACATAATAGGGCATTAAAAAAGAGTTTTCTCTGCAGAGTACACCTGATGGGAGCAATGGGAGTGGTGTTAGGAATATTATTTATGAAGAGGGGATAAACAGATTTCAATTTGACTACAGGACCTCTTTCAGCTGTAGTCATGAATTTTACCATGGCCAGTACCCTATTTAATGAAGTCATTCAACCAAGTTATAGTGCTCTATTGAGCTGTAAATTACAACTTTTGATAGAGATTTGTTTTCATTAAAAACCAAATATCTTATTTCACTATGTCTTACATTTTCATGTCCCCATCCCCTAAAAGAGAATTCCAGAGTAGAAAGCAATTAGGCCTTTATTATAGAAACTGGATTATGGAAATTCAAAATGTTGATGTATTTAAAAAGAGCATCAGTAATACTTGCCTGTGTAACCTGCACAGTTCCCTGAAGTATGTTTGCTTTGAGGTGTACCTACCATTTAATTACCTTAAGGAAACATCCTTTGGATATTACTCTTGAGTTTTCCTTTGATTCTTTTTTAAGCTGCTTTTTATGTTTTTTAGTCCATACAAGAAAAAACAGCTTTACAGTTACAGATGTTGGATGAGGGCAGCTCAGAAACAGCTACCAATTCAACGGTAACTCTCAAAACCAAAGTGGATGCAGGTCTTGTGACGAAAAGAGAAGGTAACTATTAATGTCGTGTCTGAATAGTTTGAAATAGAATAAACATTGCAAATGTTCTGTTCTATATTATTTTTTAAAAATGCATTGCTAAATAAAAGGTTTTTCAAAAAGCAGGAGTTACTGCATTAGTAACTTTTGGAGAATTATTCTTAAACTTCTTTTAAAACCAGCCAGTTTTGGTGTATTTTAGAAATAAATGCTTCACTAGATACTGGGTTATCAATACATGGATTTTGACTGTTGTGTGAAGTCAGCTAGAAACAGGCATGGCATGAGGTTGTGTTACGTTGTGTCTTTCTGGAAAATGTTGTAACCAACTTGGATTTATAGCAAGGATTTCAGGGCTAGTAAAATCTAGAAGGCTACTATTAATTATGTGCCAACTTCATGGAATATGGAGCACACATATACTAACCTCCTGTGATTACTTGCTACTTCAGTGTTTCATCAGAAAACTGATACCCTAAGTGGCTTTCTCATCCTGCTGAAAAAATTAGGTGAAAATGTCTAATATTGTATGAATTGGATTTAGGATTGTATAAGTACATATGGATTGTAAGAAAGAAACATTTCAGTTGAAAAATAGTTATTTTTCATCTTCAGTGTCCCCTCAGCCCCCCAGTGAACTTTTCCCACTGACTTGCATTGGGAACAGTTTGAGTTTCAGGTCATACTTTGCTTGTTTGTGCTTCATTCACATTTCCAGGTGAGATGCTGGTTGAGGTAGTTCAGTCCTTCAGCAGCTGAATTGGACTAAGCATGGGATCCTCTGCTAAGCATGGGATGCTGCTTTCTAGTAATTTGAAAAGAAAACTTTTCAGGCTTGTAAAGGAACACTGTTAAGCTGTGCTGTTTGCAGCCTGCACTGTCACATCCCACCATTTCACTCTTGTACTACCTGTGCAAAAGTAACCAGGAGACAGGGTGCCAAGTCCCTTTAGGCCTCTGGCTTCAGACATTACACTGAGTTATGGGTTGCCTATTGTCAAAGACAACAGACTTCTAATTTGGAGTATGGTAATAAGCTTATCTTCAGTGCTTTGCAAACCTGCTCAATATCCCAGGATATTGTAGTACCATTTATGAAGGTGCTCCTATTGTGTGTGTTGGTGAAGGAAATAGCTGCATCTCTGTTACTGTCACAGTATTATCCTAAGATTATGAAGAAAGTTGCCATTTTATTACACTGAATTGAATATGAAGCCCGAGGACTTCATTATTTTTAAGGCCTAATTCCAATAAATCATCTGTGTTTGTTTAGTCTGATCTAGAAAATGAGGTAAAATTATTCTAGAAACTTTTCAAATGTCAAATATTGAATCATTTTAATGATCTGTGGGGTTTTTTTTTGTTTGTGGGTTTTTTTGTGGTTTTTGTGTGGGTTGTTTTTGTGTTGTTTGTTTGTTTGGGTGTGGTGTATTTTTTTTTTTTTTTCCCCCTCCAGAAAATAAAGTTCAGCATCTGGAGCTGAAGATACCAGAACCCAGGAGACTGGAAAGTCAACAGCAGCAATCTAGTTTTGGTGAAAGCTATAGAAAGCAGTTGGAGCAGATTAAACTAAATTGTGTTAATGCTAGAAAAAAAATGCCAACTCCAGAAGTGTCACAGAAAAGCTGCTATGGAGAGGTAAAGTAACAAAAATATGTACTACACATGTGCTAGAAGCAGCCTTCTCATGTTGAAGAAATTATTTCTCTGTTCTTAATTACAGCTCCTTGAGTCATATATCTTGCTTTGCCCTTTGTAGGGAAAACAAACGAACCTTGAACAGTCTGTTTCAAGACGATTGTCACCACCAGATGCTGGTTCTAAGAAAAGTAACTCATCACACGTTTATGGAACACCAAGCACCATATCTAATGATTATATGGCCTGGTAAGCCTGCTATAACATGGTAGCTGATCTCTGGAAAGACTTTCACAGATTTTTACAGGGTTTCTTAAGTTTTTCTGTTTAGATAGCAAACATTCCAAATGCTTCTGTAAAGTGCCTGACTTTGAGATTCAGATTGCATTTAAGGACCTTTGCCTTTTTGGGCAGCTTTTCAGCATTTGAATGTTTGGCATCAAATAAGTCCTTAGTAGAGCATTTACCTTTTTCACTGATCCCTGATACATGACACTTCCTTTTGGATAACTTTTTTTATGTGGCTGACAGGCTTTTTAGATTGTTAATTATATATTAGTTTATTTTCTATGATGCAAGTGTCTGAGGTTTTTTAAAAGCACTTCAAGAAATCCAGAGGCTTGTAGAATAAACATTTACATTAGGAAATTATAGCATTTGTTTATCCATGTTACCTCAAATAAGGCATAAACCCCTATGCCTGTGTTGGCAAATCTTTCTAATTATATGAATACTTATGGTTTTCATGAGTCCTAGGATGAATCATATAGGTCATGGTTATATGCTGAGTAAGCACAGTTCTGTTGGTAGGGCCTCTGTCTCTATAGCTGTAGAATTCAGAATATATGTAGGGCATGGATAACAGTCCTTCATTAGATTCTCTTTACTTAGTTTGTATGTACATGGTAAATATGCAGAATTGCTGAGTGTTTCCGTATTCAAAGAAAACCATGCTTTGGACTGGTTTTGTCTTTTTTTTTTTCACTTCTGTGATTTTACTCTATCAAATAAATCTTAGTTATATACATTCTTTTCCAGTTCTCATCTTGGCATTAGTTTCTGTAAATGCAATGGGGAAAATAAAGTATGTTCAGAAATATAACTAAATAGATGGTAGGCACATCAGGAAAATAAATAAAAAAAATAGGATTTTTGCAATCTTTAGTTTTCTTAAATCCATGATCTTTCTGCTCATACCCAGTGTAGCTAAAGCTCTCAAGGTAATAGTGAGGGTTTTTGAATTTGTCTGTCTCAATACGCTTACTTTAAAAATGGGTAATCTAAAAAGTTTTTGAATAAATAACAATAAGCTGGAGAAGAGTAATAACTGGCTCAAACTCTATTGTAGTCAGCTCTTCTAGCTTTATAGTTCTTTCACTTTTCAGTTGCTGGGAAGTGCCAGCTATTGTCTGAAGATAGCGAGTTTGTGTTTTTAAAAGTATTTGCTAAGTATTTTATAGTTTCAGTGTATTTCTAAAAGGACTTCTAAATGGAGAAGTGGTCTTAATAATGATAATTTTTGAATGAAGTGGAGGTTTGGGCTCTTGCTAGTCAATAGGGTTTAACTTCCAAGGAACACTGAAGATTTCAACTTTGTTGTTAAAATTATCTTAAGAAAATACCACTACTGCAGCTATTGTTCATATTTTTTGTTAGTTTCAGCACACCTGTTGTAAAGGACAAGTTTCTACCAGGATGTCAAATTTCTACTCCCTACAGCCAGTTCCCTTATTATTTACCACATACCCCAGCAACTCCGTTTCAAAATCAAGTTGGCTTGCAGGTAACCATTTTCTGTCATTTTTTCAGTACATATTTTCATTGGGAACTACTTTAGGTAAGATAAATATGTATATACATATTTTTTTTCTTTTAATCTGAAGTTACTGTTCATCTTCGTGGGTGAATAAAGGAAAGTAGTCTATTGTTCCCAAAATAACTTTCTTCATGTCTGAATTTAGATGACATGAGTCAGGTGTTGAAAAATTTTGTCCAAGTGTTGAAGCCTTTATGTCTGCAACCTAAGCCTTTTCAGATCCTACTTAATGGCAGAGGAAAGAATTAGAGCCTCTATTTTTGTCCTGCAGTGCTTTCACAGTGGTGCTACCCACTATAGTACCAATAAAGAGAAGCAGTGAGTGTTGAAAATCATGAGTTTGAGGGAGGTAAAAGCACTTCTCCTCCACTTTTGTTAGATTTCACAAATTTTTATACATTTGTTGTGGCCTGACATAATGTAAAAATGGGTTACCTTAGATGTGTTGCACGTTGAGGTAGGAACCTTCTCAATTCTAGATAAAACTGGGGGATAGGTTTAAGCTTCCTACTAGAGGATAAGTATTAATAAATTAATAAATCAAACTTGAGGCCTTTCTGTGGTTTGGTGTAGCAGATAGAGGCAATGCAGGCTGTTTCAACTTCACACTACTGCAGTCTTCTAGCTAATTAGATAATGAAGTAATTAGCTTCAAATAAAATGATAGATTATTTCAGTATAGCTTTAAAGTTTCATGCTGGGACTGAAAGTCTCTTGGATAATGTAGTTTCTGATGTTATATGTCAAGAGGAAGGTATCCTAATGATCTGGGAAGCCTTATTAAAGAGTATCCTTTCCTTGATTTCCAGTATGAAGAGCACTGGCACCTTTTACAGGCATTTAATGATGTCACATGCCAAGTGGTGATCTGGCTTTCATTTGAAGTTTATTTATTGCTTCTAAACAAATTTATCTTCTTCAGAAACAGCAAGACAACTTAAAGCATTTTAACTTAATAACAAGTAGAGCTCTCTGTTCTGTTGCATGTACCAATATTAATTTCTTAACCTTTTCTGTGTGTACACAGGTTCCAGCTGCTATACCTTCGCATGAATGCCTCGTCATCAATGGAAGAGTTTATACAGTATTAAAGCAAATAGGTAGTGGAGGCTCAAGTAAGGTAAGGTGCTCCTTTATCCTTTTAGGCAGTCACTCATTTACACAGTACTAGTTCTATTGTTAATACACGTTGAAATCATCTAATGATTTCCTAGTGTTAACGTGTACACAATGTTTGACCCAGGGAATCTAGAACACTGCTGGTTTTGTGCTATGCTTAGACTTTTTGCTCTTGAAGATAATTTCTATAATAGAGTAAGCATTAAAATTCATAGTAGAATCAGCTCTTCTGTTAAAAGAGATCTGCTGCATTGTGTACATCCTAATGTGAGAGGCTGTTGTTTAGAGCAGTGTGATTACACTGTTGGGAAATGGGTGAACTGTAAAGTTGATTGAGAGCCTGAAGGAGCAGACCATCTCTTAACTACTGTAACTTGCGTGAGAAATAAAGTTGTAGCTATGTCTGAAGTTAGTGAGTGACCTGCTTTTTACATGGAAATTTGGGGTCATGGGAGCTTGGGAAACAGTATTGGCAAAAATCTCTTGGGTTTGTTACAGCTCCTTACTTTCTTACCAGCATGAGCAGTTTAGCTGGGTGTTGTGGGGGACTATGTCAAAGGCCTTATAGAAGTCCACATAGGTGACTTCTCTATCTCTTCCCTCGTCCACTGATGTAGTCCCTCCCTCTCAGAAGGCCACTGGATTGGTCAGACAGACTTGCATGTGGTGAAGCTGTGCTGACTCTCAAATCACCTCCCTGTTCTCCATGTGTTTTAGCATAGCTTCTAGGAGGATGAGTCCTGAGGATGGCTAATTTAACTCGTTACTTAAAGAGGCCTTTCCCTTTGTGAATCCACGTTGACTGTGTCTGATCATTGCGTTTCAGCAGTACCCAGTAGGATATTCTCTGTAGCTTTTACAGCAGCTGAGGTTAGGCCCACAGGTTTGTAGTTTCCTGGGTCTTCCCTCACATCCTTCTTGTCAAGTAGTATTAGCCAGCTTCCAGTCAGCAGGAAACTCAGGAAAGAGGAGGTCCCTGTGTTGCCAGGGTGTGGTTGTAGAATGAGGTGGGATGGCAGGGACGTCTGTGTGTCACTTTCTCACAGTCTGCTTAAAACAAGGCCAAAATAGACCATGTTACTCATGGATTTTTGTGTTTAAATATCATCAGGGATGGAGATTTTATACCCTATCTGGACAAGCAGTTTTTCAGATGGACTATATGGCAGTGAAAAAAAAATCAAGATAACCAATTGTAATTTTCTTTGTTGTCAGCTATGTCTGTTGCATCTCATACTTTAATGGTTCAAGAGGAGTCTGTCATACCTTCCCTTGAAATAGCTGAAGACAGCAATAGGATTTCCTGCAGCCTTCTCATTTTAAGACTGAATGAGACTCTGCTCTCAACCTCTTCTAATGTTGCCATGTGGTCTAGCCTCCAAATGATTTTGGTGTGACAAAATGACGGTGTGAGGGCAAATCAAACGGTATCTCTGGGAGTATTATTTTGTAATCTTTAACTTGGGAACACTGCAGATTCATGCTGAACCTGGTGAAATATAATATAGCACCAAGATAGCTTCTGATAGAGAGTTGTTTCTGTTTTAACTGGTGTTGTCTTTCTTGATTTTTTTCATGCTGACTTGTCTGAATTTCTTTGTATTGTTTCTTCCTTTTGAAAAGGTAGTTGGTGTTCTGGCTGAGTTGAGGTGAAGGATCATAGTAAATCAGAATTCAGGATGAATGAAGTTATTAACTGATACTGTTTTGCAGGTGTTTCAAGTACTGAATGACAAGAAGCAACTGTATGCTGTCAAATATGTGAATCTAGAGGAAGCTGATCAACAGACTGTTGAGAGCTATAAGAATGAAATTGCTCATTTGAGTAAACTGCAGCAACATAGTGATAAGATCATCCGCCTTTATGGCTAGTGAGTAAATACTAACTTCATTTAATCAGTATTTCTCTATACAAAGATATTTCCTTCACTTTTAACACATATTTTATTTTTAGTGAAATTACTGATCAACATATCTACATGGTAATGGAGTGTGGAAATATTGATCTCAATAGCTGGCTTAAAAAGAAAAAAAAGATGGATCCACTGGAACGAAAGAGCTATTGGAAAAATATGCTGGAAGCTGTTCACACAATCCATGAATATGGTATTCTTAAATAATTCTAGGTATTTGTATAGGATATATGGCAGATAATATGGATCTGGTTTAATTTTGGAGGTGGTATTGTTTTTAGTGTTGGTTTAATATAAGGATGAGTATTTAATGTATTTAAAAAAAGTGAAGAAAAGAAACAAGGTAAATTGATCCAGAGATAGGCTTAGCTAATTGAAGAAAGATCTCACAAATATCACTGTTTATGTAGTGCTTTCAACACTTTCAAGTCTCTCAACAACCAGAAAATATTTTCTGTTTTAGACTATATCATATACCCTCAATTCTGTTTGTTCTGTTAGACTCAATTTTTAGCCACTCATTCTCTCTAGAAGTAGCTTTGAAATTGACAGCTCTGCCATCTTTACTTTGACAGTGTTTCAGCTTTTTCCTAGAGTTCTTCAGGCCTTCCTCTCATCTTTACCTCTATAGTTAAAGTGTATGCATCTATATTCTGTTTGTCTGTATAGCATAAAGAAGAGGGCAGACTTGGATCTTTTCCTAAATAATAATGAAGACTAGTACATATAGCAGAAAGCATCACCTATTTTCAGGACTAGAGCATTCAATAATATGGCAAACAGCAAAACTTACTGAAATTCAGAGTACATACGTACATGTGATGTTTTGAAAAAAGACATTGACTTTTGTAAAATACCAAGATAGATTGGTTGATTATGTAGATAGTAACTAAAATTAATGTTAAATTGTGCAAGTAGAGTTTGTGAAAAGTCATTTGTGTATACTCCTCAGTGAATGGTAGCTTTAATCAGACTAAGCAATATAATTCTTTTATTTTAAGTACCTGCTTAGCTAATTAAAGAGAGAAACTACAGGTATGGACAGGCCACTGAACTGCTCCAGAGCAGCAGTTCAGTGTGGCCATGTGCATACAGAGCTGGAGGGTCTGTCCCAAAGTGAGACTAACTGTGCAACTCAAATTGCTTGGATCTGTTCTGTGTTACCTGCAGATTTGAATAAGTAGTAACTCTAAACTCTTGCAAGTCTTAACTGTTTAGGAAGAAATAGAAGCGCTTTTATGAAATCTGTTGAGATTCAGAAATAGCCAATCTGCACGTTTTCTCTGTGCAAGGGTTATGGGGGTTGAGTAATGCTAAACCTTATGGTAGTAATTTGGATTTACTTTAAACTCTTTTTACAGGCATTATTCACAGTGATCTGAAACCAGCAAACTTTCTGATAGTTGATGGAATGTTAAAACTAATTGACTTTGGCATTGCAAACCAGATGCAGCCAGATGTGACAAGTATCATTAAAGATTCTCAGGTGAAATACTTCTGGAGAATTCATGTCCATTTTTCTGTGAAGTGCTGTAGTACCTGCTGATAATTAATTGTAATAACCTTGATTACTATTGAAATTTTAAGGTGAATGGTTTTATATATGAATATTTGTGTATATTGGTTTTTACATGCTTTTAATGAACAGAATAATAATGGCCTTCAGCCTTAATATAAATGAACTTTCAAGATGCTTTTCAGTGTTTTGGGACAGAAATCCAGGTTTTTATTAAGTGAATTAAATTTAAAGCATACTTTACTTAAAAGAATATTTTTTCACTTTTATGGCTAGGCTGGCACAATGAACTATATGCCACCTGAAGCAATAGAAGATCGGTCTTCCTATGGAGAAAATGGCAAGTCTCGTTCTAAGGTAGTATGATCTTTTTCCTCCTATTCCCTTCATGTTAAGAAGGAAGTAATTCAATCATGTATCTTCAGATTTTTTTTTTTCCAAAGTCTTCCACTGAAACTTGAACGTAAGGATATTTATTGTGCCATGATGATGGTGTGCAGGATTGGAAGGTTAAGCCTAATCTCTCTAACTACCTAAAAGCATTTGGCAGATGGTGTTTAGGAAAATGTAAGTGCTCAATTAATGAGTAAAATTGAAAGTAAAACAGAAGCACAGGCTTGAGCATTTTAGGGCCAAATGTATGAATTCATGAGTTCAGTTCCTATTAATTCTTCTATGCTACAGAGTGTTGTGTATTGTAGAAAAATTTATAACATCACCAGGGCAATGGAAAATGAATGATGAGAAAAGTACTGAAGGAAAGCATTTTCACAATGGCAGTCAAACTTCAACTGAGTGGTATATGGTTTGGTGAAAAAGTATTTACAATCCAAATGTACTTGCATGTACATGAAGGTTAACTTTTTAACAGTTGAATGGAAGTATTATGTAATGAAATACAAACTTGTCTTTCTAAATGAGAATAAAATATTTTATAAGTGGATTTCTTTTTTAAGAATGATATTTTTTTTACCTTGTTTTGTACTTTTAAATTAAAACTGCAGGCAAAGTGCAGATTTGTTCAGCTCATCTAAATAAAAATCTAACCACTCTGCTGGGAGTCAGGTTCTCTGTATGTATCTTTCTCCACTTCCCTCCTCTCCCCTACTCTGCTTCTCATAAAGTGCTTCAGCTTCAACAGAAGTGGCAAGTTGCCCTGCAAGGAACAGCCTGGCTGTCGTGGCTGAAATATGCATCTGAATCCTTTAAACCCAGGGGAATTGAATTGTGACTTTCTGCTTTGGAGTCATAGCTGTGATCTCTCACAGTTTCCTGGATTTAAATACTTGTATTTACTTTTAAATCTGAAATTGGAATTCTGCAGTTTGACTTGTTAAGGACTAACTTTAGCTTTAAGTTAGTTCTTCAAGTAAGTTGATTTTCAAAAATAGTTAATAAGAATAGTTTTCTTATGGAATATAAATTGAAGGAAGCCACGTCACTGTCTTAGTAGATAATGGCATGCTGCCTTGGTGAATTTGTGTAATAGTTTCAAAGATCTCTTATACAGTGAAAACAATACAGTTACATGATAAATTGACTGAAGGGCCAGTTTCATAAGTAGAGAGTAATTTTTTTATTTTTGTTTTAATATTAGATAAGTCCCAAAAGTGATGTGTGGTCATTGGGCTGCATTTTGTACTGTATGACATATGGAAGGACTCCATTTCAACATATAACAAGTCACATCAACAAAATGCATGCTATTGTTGATCCAAATTATGAAATAGGGTTCCCAGATATTGCTGAGAAGGATCTTCAAGATGTGCTGAAGGTAACTATTCCTTTTGATTTAAATAATGCTAATTTCTTTATTTAAAGCATATTTTCTAAAACTGAATGAGTTGTGCTTGAGGGACTTTTTCCACAAATAGATGTTCACTGCTACTTGTAGTAACAGGCCTTATTCCAAAAGCAGAATGAAACTTCATGTAGTTTCCATATTAAAGTCTCTTTTCAGCTCAATACCAGCTAAGTAAATACTGAAAGCAGTCTGACTTAAGTCCTTTGGTTCAACATCCAAGCTAAATACTGTTAATTCCTAGAACAATTCATAATATATAGGCAAAACAGTCTTCCACTTTTTCATTTGCAGCGCTGTTTAGTACGAAATCCTAAAGAGAGAATTTCTGTTTCGGAGTTGCTGGTACATCCCTATGTTCAAATTCAAAGTCATTGTCAAACAGGTACATTTCTTTTAAATTACATTTTTATTAAATAGTATTTGTAACTATGCTTTAAAAAGTCCTGTACTCTTAGATGTACTCTGAGCTTGTTGTCAGTTTTGTTTGGTGCCTAAGTCTGCTTCAGAAAAGATGTCAATATTTTAATTCTTAATCCTCTTAGAAACTGCTCTGGCAATTTTTACACTGACAATGCATACAATTTCAGCATAACTATAAATTAACTGCAGGTGTCCCAAATGCAAAAGGAACAACAGAAGAAATGAAACGTATCCTTGGCCAGCTTGTTGGCTTGAATTCTCCCAATTCTATCTCTAGAGCTGCGAGGGTAAGTAAATTCTTTCCTATTTTGTGTAGTAGCACATGCTCATGCAGACAAAGGTTAGAATGTTTGGCAGTGAAAGCTGAAACAATACATATATGAAATCTTTAGCTATAGCTGGAAAAACATTGCATATCTTAGTGCTTTTATTTGCAAGGATGCAGAGTCTCTCTACATTCTTCTGAATTGAAAGGATTGAAAATAATCTCAGTAACCTTTACTTTTAGATTTTTCTTTCCTTTCTACCTCCCAGTAGATCTTTGTTTTTAAGCTGCCCCTATGCAGGGGTCTTCTAATTTAAGAACCCTCACTATGGAAAATTACCTAAATTGATCTGTGAAGTGTGCACACTTTGGGACTGCAACTTTTCCTGTTTCCTGGAAGTTACTGACCTGTTAATGCAGTGCTATGTGTAAATGAGTTTCTGGGTGTTGAAGTATTGCAGCCTCTCTGTTCATTGCCTGAAAGAGAAGCTTGGTAAATCTTCAACTCTGTTCTTTCTACCCATGTCTCAGAAGAAGCAATGGTGGTAAAGTATAAATAAGACCTTGAGAATGCAAAGCTGCTTACATGGGGAGAAAAGCAAATTCAGTGTATATTAAATCTAAAGGAGCTCATGCTTACACTTCTAGTTGCACTTGATCTGTTTCAAATATGAGAGTGAACAAGTAGTTATTCTTCTAATAAAATGGTGATGTGGCTGTTTGTGGGCATTTGAGTATCTTGTATAAAGCTTGCATGTCCTGAGTACACAAATAACTCTCCTTCCATGCTGGTGTTTCCATAGTGGAGACGTTTAATTAGAGTAGACTTGATTTTTAGATCTCTGCAGCTCATTTGCTCTGTCCCGAGTTGGGAAGCTCTATAACTTTGTCCACACTGCCAAGTCAGTGTACGTATTTTCTTCTGGACACTGCATTGCATTACAGCTGGTACAACTAAGCTGTCTTAAGTGTGTTTTTTTTTTATTTGACAGAGCAATTTTGGTATGGAATATTTATGTATGTGATGATTTATTTCAAGTGGTAATGTTTGTTATATAGTTTGAATCCATGTCTGGTACAACTGTGTTCACCTGAATACCCTGTGTGTTTGTTAACTTTCAGACTTTATATGAACAGTGCAGCAGTGGTAAAACTCTTGATGTATCAGCATTTGCGAAAACTGGGAGTCAAAAAACATGGACAACAAAATGATGTACTACTGTTCAGGAAGCAACAGATGTCTGGTCTGTTCAAATAGTATTTTGTGCTGCTAGCTTTTAAAAGGACACTCAGCATAAAGTTTGCATTTTTATATGTTCATTCTGTTCTGATAATGTTTGCAGGTCATTAAAAAGAATTTAATTGAATGCTTTTCACTGTGGGCTCTTTCACTCCTTGCATGCTGCTTAGGTTGAGCAATGACAATGGCAACCTGATGATTATGGTCTGTGTTACTTACAAAGCACTACAGTGTCTGGAGTACAGAAACTTCTATGAGAAGCTTTTGAGAAGATGAGATCTTATGAGAAGCTAATATAAAAAAGTTCCCTAGAAATGCCAATTCATATACATGAAAAACATGAAATACCTTTTGAAACATCTAAGGCATGAACAGAGTGTTAGGCTGTTCTGTCCTTTACTAACAAGTACCTTGTGTCCAGTTTTGACTGTAACCAAGGAAATGAACACTTTGTATAAACCACCAGTTACAATATTGGTAGATGCATGTAACTGTCACCCAGTTTTTGAGCTGTTCCTGTGGTTGTTATGATGGAATCATCAGTACTGTTATGAACTTAAATGAATAAAATGGCTCATTGTATTAAAAATGCTATTATAAGTGTAGTCTGCTTTTCAAATTTCAAAATAATAGGAAATCCTTCAGCATTCATAATGGTAATAAATTACTAATTTGGATTTTTAAAAGCATTAGTACTAAGCATTCTCTAAAATGCACTTGAATGTAGGAGAAGTGGATTTTAGATGGTTATTTGATTGGTCAAGTTTTAACTGAATTACATTTCTAGTGCAAGTGTATGTTCATACCTGCCCTCTGTTGTTTTGGCTTAGCTGTGATTCTCCACATCACAGAGGGAGAGTGATCAGGAGTGGATGGGAACTATTCCTGATAAAGAGGAGGCCTGCAGCAGGGGCAGAGAATATGTGCTCCTGTGTGTACCTCAGTGTTGGAGCACACACAAGAACAGCATATCTCCTTCCTAAGAGCAAATATGGCATGACAAAATTAAGATGTTCATCTCATTGTCATTATATGAAACAGGGTGTGGAATCTCAATTAGTAATCTGGCAGGATGGGGGCAGTTGTCCCATATTTCTAGTGAGAAAGGTTTGTTCCCTGTACTGGTCTTGTGCAGCTGCAGAAATTCAGTGGTATTTCAGGCATAAGGAGTACATATGCTAATTGTACTCCACCTTTTGTTTATAGTTTGTTACATAGATTTAAAATTCTCAAAGCTGAATCCAATGAAGAAAAAATTTTATTGTTCTGCATATTTCATATTCTAAACAGTTTGAGAGAGTGGTATGGTATGGGACCTGAAACACTTTGGCTTTCTCTGGAGCCAGGGAGGGAAGAAGTATCAGCCTCTTCAGAGAAAAACCTGTGAAGAAAATCTTTACAGAAATGTCTTTTCATAAATTGAAGTTTCCCAACTACTTGTCTAGATTATAGATCTTGAAAAAAAATTGTAATTACTCTAATGATAAAATTGTTAACTTTTGCTATTTTGCTTCTCTAGTTTTTGTTGAATATTGAGAAGCAGTACTATATTAGTGCACAGCAGTGCTGCAATAGCTAGAGCTATTTTTCTTTTGTAGTGTATGGTTTATCAAATCTTTCTCTTATTCCATGACTGCTGAAGAACCCACAGGAAATATAACTGGCATGAGAGGGAGCTTATGAAAGAGCCCTGGGGCTGATGAGAGGCAGTGGGTTGTTATCAGTCATCCCTTTTAAATATTTTTTTTCCATGGCAGATGGGTAATTGATTTATACTCCTTCCCCGCCTCAATGACATGCTGCAGGATGTCTGTCTACCTTGGCAGCTGCCACTTACCAGTCTTCAATCTATTCCAATTTTTTATCTGCTTTATAGACAACTATGTCCCTTCTCAGGTTCTGCTGGTGTCTTAAAAGTATAAGTGAATTACAGAAATGTTGTGTGATTAGCTTTAAAGGACAAAAAAACCAATCTTATATGTTGAGTAACAAGTAACTGCTAGAAGCTTTTTTCAAGGTTACAAAATGTCCATCCTGCATTACTGTCACTCTCAAGGCTGCATTTCAGGACATTGTATCTAATGGAGAGAGAAGATGGCTGGTAAAGCTGAGTAAGTTGGTAGTGGATACATGTATAGTATAATACTATATCACCTAATAGTGAGATACCACAGCTATGTGAAGTGTACAAAGGTAAATGAGAACACTTCAGTAAGTTCTCTGTTGTAATTCTTGTTGGAAAAATGGGTTTGGGAACTTACAGCCTTTAAATCTAAAACTGTGGTCCAAAAGCTCTGCTCAGCGGCTGACACTATAAAAGAAACCTAACTGCAGAAGGGTGACTTCCATTTTCATTTATGAATGGGTTTAGTATGACTCAGTCTCCAGCTTCCTCGTGAGGGTAACTGGAGGGGCAGGCACTAATCTCTGGTGGTGGGAGCTGAGGGAATGGCAGGAAGCTGTGTTGGGGAGGTTTAGGTTGGATATCAGAAAAAGGTTCTTCAACCAGAGGGTAGCTGAGCACTGGAACAGGCTCCCTGGGGAAGTGATCACTGCACAAAGCCTGACAGAGTTCAAAAAGTGTTTTGTGTAGGGCCAGGAGCTGGACTTGATGATCCTTGTGGATCCCTTCCACCTCAGGACATTTTTTGATTCCATGATTATTTGACTCTGCCTGAAATTTGCTCTGTTAGGTTAGCTGAAATTCAAACACTAAACAGAGTTTAAGTTTTGAAGGCTCTACTCATGTAGTCAATTTTGTGACAACACATAGAATCGAGTTCTTTACCAAGTACAAGAAAAGGAGGCTGTTTTCTTGCATATACCTCTGCTCTGAGGACACTTGACCAAGGAACAAGAACAATCTATTCACAAATCCATCACCATGATGCTGGAGAAGTCAAACTCCTGCTGCTCATCTAGTCTTGTGGAAGGCACTCTTAAGGTGCTACTGCTGAACATGTCACTGGGCAGGAGGGAAAGAGTAAAATCCCTAATTGCAGAGCAGACAGTATGAGTTAGTCTGAAGGTAAGCTGTCAGACTGTCACTATTTTGGTCCCTCTTGTGGATTTCTGTTCTTTCTTTAAATACCTGATAATTGTCCCATGCTAAACAGTTTTAACTAATTCTGGGAGTGGTGATAAGTATCAAATAAAAAATTCAACAGTTGAGGAAAACTTGAGTTCTAACCCAGTGTGAAGTCTAGCTGCTTCCCTGAACTTGGCAAGGATGTCTGGCTAATCCTTGTAGGTGCCTGCTATGACAACTCCTTGCTTCTCTCTTCCGGTTGTTTACACTTATTGCCTTGCTGCTGTTTCAGCTAAGGATAAACTGCTAATATGGGAGTATTCCCTTTCTGCTTGGTGTATATATCTCCTCCCAACTTGGTTATCTGTGCCCACTGCCAGGAGCACAAGGCTTGTCAGTCTGTAAGGGAGCTGGTACAGTGTTCCCGTGTTTGTTTACTACTTCACATAAAGTAATCAAGAGATAAATCTTGTGAGATAAAGGCCATAAAGAATGGAGCAGTTAATGCAGTGTGTTTTACTTGTACAATATGGAGGTGTACACCTGTATGGACACAGAAGAAGTCTTTATAGAGCCTGTCTATACACTTTCATGGGAGTTGCTGAAATGAAACCTGAGATAAAAATCTGACTCCTCACCTCAATTCCTTCTCTTGGCAGGTAGAATATTCACAGCTAAACAATGGTGCAATTTCAAGATTTTGGCTCTAATCAGATGAATTGCTAAAATCCAGGCAGATTTTTGCAATGAAAGATATGACTAATTTGATATGGAATAGTGGTACCACTGTTCTGAACCCTGAATAACACAAGGAGTAGGTCAGTTTTAAATGGCATCTGTCCATTGGTCTTAACCCCTATATGTTGTAAGGATCTCTGGCTTGTCTCTGTACCTACTTAATGTATATGTTATGTGGTAAGTGTATGCTTTGAATTCCTCTTTCTTACGTGCTCTCTGTCTCTAGCTTTCCCCTATTTTATGTCACTGTTAATTGTATTTTTAATTGGCTTTTGAGTAACTATGTTTAAGGAAATATGAATTGGATTTGTACTTGCTTCCTTTGTAGTCTTGAATAAACTGAATCTTAGAAGTCCTAAACGATTCTGTTAGCCTAGCACTGCCAAATCACAGATAAAATATTTCTGTGAGTCTTAGCTCTTTACATTCTTTGTCTTGTTTGCTTAGAGTTTGGCAGAAAGCTGTTCAGTACCATGGATCTATACAGTGCTGCTTGTGTTCAGTGACTCATTGGGGCGTAAAGCTCTGCACTGCTATTGCAAAGTGGCATTGTACTTTGACATACTCTTATCAGGCATTAAACTTGTCACCCACATGTGTTTGGATGTCCATTCAATGGGACACATAGTTCTGTGCAGCAGAAGGCAGTGAAGTCCCTTCCACAGTGGTGGGGAGTTCTGGGAACTGCAGCAGCTGCTGTGTGGTGCAGGGACTCCTGAACCATTCAGCAGGAAGCACTCGCCAACATTTCAGGAAGGTACCTCAGTAATGAGGAGTTCTGAGTCTTCAGTAGGTCTTGGGTACCTGAGTGAAAGGTGAGTGTCTACCTAAATCTCTTTCAGTCTGATCTTTGGATTTAGCAGATATCCAGCACTGCAAAAGTAAAAACTCTTCCTAACTGCAGTGATGGGTGCTGAGCAATGCAAATATGAACAAAGCATTGGTTTTAGTGACAGCAGATGAAGCTTCAAAGAAACCCTGGCCGTTGGCTTGCTGTTTGCAGTGGGTTAGAGAATGTTCCTGTTGCTGCTCTAGCTTCTCCTCTGGAAAGAAAATCCAAGTCACATGCATCTGTGTTCCGAGCTGAGAAACTTGGGAATTTTCATGTCAAACCATGCTCTGTAAGATATTAGTCCAAGGAACTATTTGAAATTGATGTGCCAGTGGCAGCTTTTTAGGAGAGCTGATAAAGCTCTCCAGACCCAGGCAGCTTTGACTGCTGGAGTCTAAAGGAATTTTTAAGACCTGTGTGAGATGCTGTCCTGTGTGATTTTTAGATTAGTCTTAGGAACACCAAAAGGGAAGGTAGCAAATATGATACTGGTCTTCATGCATGTTGAAGCTTGTAAATTAGACTACTAAATATGCCTTCTGTAGTAAATAAAGCCTGTGTTGACAGAACACAAAGGAATTCACGTGAGAAAAAAGTATCTTAACATACTTACAACACAAGGGGGCTGGCTGTGGAGTGGTATTTGGGGATGGCTCTGCATTATGCATAGTTCTCTGAAAATGCCTGTCCCAACCTTGTATCAAAGGAACCAATTAGAATATTAATTATTGGGAAAGGAAGAGAATGCAAGAAAATATTGGTGTGCTGCTCGGTAAACATATTTAGTTTGAATGCTGTCTGCAGTCCTTGGAAAGGTTTAATAAACCTAGAGAATATGGAGAGAACCAATGCAGGTGTCCAAGGAGATGAAATGACTTCTATACAAGACTAAAAGCTGTATGACTTCCTCTAGGAAACACTGACTCTGGCTGGCTGTTGGATAGGAGGAATCAGCATTGCGTAGGGCTAGGAGCTGATGAAATGATCAGACTGTTAGAAATGGATGAAAGGGAGATCCTGGGGTTTAATATGCAACATGTAAGTACATCTGAAGTATTGTGGAACAAAAGATACCAGTGTGTTCAAAAAGAGATTGGATATGTTCAAGGAGGCCTGGATGATCCTTGGCTTATGCTTGCTGTACATAAGTGGTGAGATGTAATCTCTGGCTTGGGAATTCCCCCTATACATTATATATATATATCTGATCCCAAGTGCCTGGGATGTTTTGCCAGAAATGGAATTGCTTACCTTGCTAAAAGGGTTCGTGATAAAAAAGTTTAGCAGACCACTCTGCCTTGTGCTCTGACCCCTGTGACAATAGATTCCTTAATTGATTGGGTTTCTTTGGGTCCTAGATACTTGATTTCCATCTCTGTGCCTGTCACTGTGGCACCTTTCCCAAGCAGCACTTGAATGTATTTGCTCTGTCAGTGTCAATGGAAGGCAATCATGTTTTAGCAGGCATTGTGTACCAGCAATGGCTTGGCCAGAGCTATGCCACCTTATCTCACTTCCCACCTGCCACCTGAACCACTGCCTTAAGGAGTCAGGCAGGTTTTGTAGCTTTGCTGTAACTTCCCTGCTGAGATCATACACTGTACCTCAGAGAAGGGCACCTGGAAGCTGGGATCATGGCAGCCTGATGCCTGGGTGTCAGCTTTGGAGCAAGGCTACAAGAAAGCAAGTAGTGCAAGGGTAGTCAACTTACAGCACTTTGTGGTAGAAGCAGGGTTCAGATCTGCTTGTCAGAGGTTTGGTCCCACAGATTCACTTTTAGGTTCTGTATACATGCTGTGGCTTTCTTGTGACTCTGCTTGTAACCATGTCCTGACCTAGTTGGCACTAGGTCCCACTTCACACGCTGCCTGCTGATAACACCAGCAGCAATTCCTGCTGGCAGCTTAGGTCGGTGCAGGTCGTGATGTTTCAATAACCACTTTGGCACACTGGTGGGTTTTTGTACATGGGTGGGTCCTGCAAAACTTGTTTAGCTAGCCCTTCTTTTTCAGAGTTCCCTGTGTGCTCAGTCTTCCCACAGCACCTTGCCTCACACTTTGCTATATGCATGTCCTTACACCCTGTTTCAAGGCAATAGCTGGAATCTTTCCAGGGGTGGTTTCATGGGGAAATGCTGGTTCAAGAAACTCACACTCTTCCTTTCAAGTTCTGGGTTTCACTTTAGACAAGGGCCTGGTATCATTTGGGTAGGTTCCTGCTATAATTCTGAACATAAGGCCTCTGTGTCCTGGAGTTTAGGTCCTTCCCGGATCTGGAATAAGTGCTGAATAGTAAGGAGCCAGAGCATTTGCTGTTCACTTGGTGGTCTGTCACTATATTGGACAATTAAATCTTGTCCTTTCAAACTCTGGCCAAGGATCTTTTTGAGTTCAGGGAGATTCTGCTCCATGGAATACAAGTGAAAAATAAACTTTCCTACGTATCAGAAATCCTGGTTTTGATTATGTCTGAAAACCTGTATGTTCTCAGAAGGGAAATGCAGAAAGACTGGCTGTGTAATGAGTCAATCCATAAACATTGCTAATGCATGAGTTGTGCATCCAAAGCTACATGGAAGCACATTTTCCATAAAAGCTTATTCATTCTGTCTGATTACAGTAAACAGGAGTCACTGCAAGTGGAGGCTTACTCATTCTATGTTTCTCTCAATTTTGCAATTATAATAATAATGTAAAGTCTGTATTGAGATATGGTATCGCAGAGGTTAATTGATTTTCATCTTAAGCATCTCTTAGAACATCATAGCCTGATAATGAAGAATTTCCCTAAGACAGGCCAAGCATAAAGGAAAGATGAAGATATGACTGCAGGACTAGATGAAGCATCCACTTCTATCTAAGGGAAAACCCTACTGTAGTTCCTAGTGTGAATGGATCCAGTTAAATAAACCAAAACACACAACAAAGCAAAAAAGCCCAGCCAGGGTGCTACATCCCCACTGTTCTGCCTTGTGAGCTATTATGAGCCTATCTGGGATGGTGTCTGCTCTCCTGCTTTCTCCCAGACTTCCTTCTTCTTGGCTACGTGAGTCAGACTTTTCTGTAGAGCATTTTCTTGACCCACCTACTAAACTGTCTTGGCCCTTCTGCGCCTCCTGGTTGGTCACATTCAAACAAGATGCATTGCAAATGAAAAAATTTCAGAAGTCTCACCTGGTGCCTTTTAGAGGGAAATATTTATCTTTTCAGGGAATGCTTTTCTAAGTATAATCCCTAGGCAGTATTTTTCTTCATGGCTTAAGGAGTTATGCTTCATAACTAATGAAAAAATGACTAATGCTGAACTCTTCTTCTGACCTCCTTTTCCACTTCCAACAGTTAGCTTACAGCACACAGTGAAAGGCTTTGACTCTGGGTACTTAACCTGCTGCTTGTATGATTGAGGTTACCCCAACTTTTTTCCTTACCGCCTAGACCTGAATGACTGATCCCTGAATTGAGGATGATAAAGGTAGAGGTAATAATAAATTTTATTAGAATATTCATGGTGTCATTAATTCTGTGATCCTTAAACTTTGAAGGCACTCCAAAAGCCTCTTTTCAGCCTACTGGAACTGATCTTGCTTTGCATTGAGCAACTTGGTCTTCTGACTTCTTTCTGACCAGCAGGATAACATCCAAAGTCATATGATGAACATGAATATTATACTATATGTTGCTATCTGTCTTAATGGTTCACTTTTCCTCCATTTCAACCAGTAAAAAGTTGTGCCAGAAGATGCATGGGAAGATATATACAATGCATCCTAATCTCCTGACTGTCATAAGGGAAGAAACTGTTGAGTAGAGTCTCATTGATAATACCCAAGCTGTATTTTGTGTCAATTTCTACATTACTGTTGCATGTTTTCAAATCGAGACATACTTTTGAGATCAAGCTAGTCAGTCTTACATGGATCAGCACATTTATTGCCTGTTGCTAGTTTTGGTGATCTTCAACTGTGTTACATTCACTTCAAAATGAGTCTACTTAAGCTGCAGTTTCATATGCCAATTCTTTCAAAGCTACTGAAAAGCAGCTTGTTGGGGTTAGAGTTAAGGTCCATGCTGCCCCAGTGCTTGTCTCCAGACAGTACTGGATGCTAAGGAAAGAGTGACCTGGGGCAGGTGTGCAGTGATGCTTCTGATATGGTGATCAGCACCTTCCCTTGGCTGCAAATACAGCTGGTCTTCCAGTTCCAGGACAACAGCGTTGTGCAACACCATGCTCAGTTTCAATGGCTACTATGCCCTTGTTCCAAGGAGACATTATGGTCCTCACAGAAAACTGAAGCAGAGAATAGATTTCTTTTGAGGTCATATATAAATTTAGTTATGTGTATATTGTCCTCATTTTCCTGTTTCTTTTTATTCAGGAGAACATCCTGTTCATTTTGATTACCTTTTAGATGAAAAAAATTTTTTGAGAAATTCTAAAACTCCCCCCTTTTTCGAAATAAAATTCTGAAATTTTATATCTGGAATTCATGTTGAGTATTTTAGAAATCAAAAGCTGTATTCCTCAATCCGCATTTGTTTGTCCTGACACTTTGACTCTTTGGTCACTTGTTTCTAAAAGAGTATCTTGCAATCCTTCTATCCTCTTTGCTTAAAAAAATGAAACCTCCTGGCTTTGGGACTTTCAGATTTAGCAGCTATTTGGTAAGGAGAAATGTCTCTCTCTAGTTTGTGTCTTGAACTTTTTATTTTTGAGGTTGCCAGCCTCCCAAAGGGTACAGCATATGGTGATATTAATCTGTTTTACGTGTCTGGAGAGCAGCTCTTTCCTGTAGGCAGTGCTGCTGCCCAGGGTGGCAGGGGTGGATGTCACCGGCTGGCCAGAATGGTCAGAAAGGAATCAGAAGCCTGAGGATCTTGGTCTGAGGCAAGCCTGTGAGTGCTCTCCTCGTGCTTCTGGTTTGGTGTGGCCACAGGCCTGCCCTGGGAAGTGCATTTCAGGCTGGGCCAGGACTGGTGGTTGGTGAGCACTAAGGGCCAGAAGAGATTTTTCCTCAGCAGAAGGATATTCTGCTGCATCTTCTACATCCTGAACTCAACTATTTGCCTTGATCAAAACATTGCCTTTTAACTGCTCAATGTTTAATTTCTGCAAGTACTATAATGTTCTATTTCTGTTGCAAGTAACTGCTGCTTACTGGCTGCCCGTGTATTAAGGACTGCAAGCTTTTAATGTGAGCTGTGACTGTATCCAAACCAGGTGTGTGCCAGTGGCAGCCAGAGTGCAGGTTTGCTTCCTTCAGCTATCCCAGTGTCATAGTCAGAGCAAAGTGCCAGGAGTGGGCAGGGTTTCTTTTCATGCTGTCCTGGGGTTTGTTATCAGTGATGATGCTACAGAGCAATATATCATTGTCCAGTCACTGTCAAATTGATAGTGGCATTGGTCAAAGAGCTGCTATGGCAATGTCAGCAGTCCCTCCTGTTCTCTGCATGGGCCTGTATTTTTTGGCATAGAACTGGCAGGTGTTAACAGTGTCCTCAGTCCACCTTCAAGATAATATGAAATGTCTTTTAGCTTTCTTTTATCTCTCTCTATAAAAAAAAAATTTTATTAGTCAGAGTCTAGGTGCCTTTAAACATGTTTCTGCCTGTACTGACAGCTTCCTCATCTGTCCCTGAGAGATTACGAACAATCTTTTGCATTCATAGCTCTAGCTTTTTTTGGTAGGGTTTTGTGTTGAGTTATGCTCTTGTAATGGTTGGCTGAGCTGTACAATACTGACATGCCACTGGCTATGCACTGTAGTTTAACTCAGTTTTGATGGATCCTCAGGGAAAAATTCCTGCACTCACCAAATATCTCCCAGGTTGGCATTTGACTTGTGGATAACCCATGTTGATTTAAAGCACACAGAGCTTTTTGACTATGTCTGAAAAGCATGTTTCTTGAGGACAGGAATGGCAAATGTTTTTTGTCCAGAGTCAAACACTGGTCTACCAGCAGTAAGTCTAAATTTTGCTGTGACTATAGGCTGTGATCAAACCTGCTGCTTCTGCTCAAACATGCTGCTTGCTGGGGTCTATTTGTGCCTGGCCTACATGCTGGAAGCCCCATGTCCTGCTGGTGTTTTAGGAGTGCATTGCCCGTACACTCCTTCAGTGACTCACAGGTATTGTAATCAGGTTCTTTAATTAACTCCTTTGAGAGTTAATTCTTTAACAGGTTTTTAACAGTGGCTTGGATACTTTTGCACAGGAATACTCTAAAGCAGCTGATTCAGAGAACTAAATTAGGTAAGCCATTTCTGGACTTAATTCACTGATTTAATAAGTTTTGTATTCATTCTTGCTCTGCTGGACAGTTGCTTCTGTTTGACTCTGGTTGGCCATGATTCCTCTATGCACCTAGGAATGTTCTTTCAAATCAATATGGTTTGAGGTCGCTTTAGTCTTGTATTGCCAATTATTTCCACAGCTACTCACAAGATTAAGTTATGCTTAGCTAATCTGATGGCCTTCTATGGTGAAATGACTGGATCTGGGAATAAGGGGTGTAGTGATGGATTAATTCATGTTTTTATAATAATGTAATATTGGTGAAGGGTGAAACATGTTCTTTATAATAGCAATGTTATAGGTAAGCTAAGAATAGTTTATAAGTCCTGGAGGCACTGAGAGCCCAAACGGGTGCAGAGCTGGCAGTTTCGCAATAGTTTCCCCTCATCTCCAGAGACAGGACCAGCAAATTATAATACCAATGAGAGGTGGAAAGACACGGAAGCGAGAGGCAATTGACATCTGATAAAGACTGATGGCCCAGAGAATACATCCTATCTGGGACATTAAGGGTACTCGGGAAACTTCCTACACACCCAGGAAACCTTTTCAAGCCCGGCCATGGTGTCCCAGATTCTATCAACTGCACCATCAAGAGACAAAAGAGCCTAAAGAAATTCTGCACTGAGCAGCGGGTCCAGCCCTGGAAGTTTCAACATCCCCCTGGATTCCAGGACCCGGGAAACAAGTCCAGACTGGCTCACGGAGTCGAAACCCGGGAAGGGTGTAAAACTGTCAGACCTGGACTTGGGCACTCGTGAGGCTTCAGGGGTGGCGTGTCGCGGGACACTCCTTGCTTCGAAGACTCTGTCAATTTCTTTATTTGGCTTTGTCAATTTCTTGTCCGTGATTCTCTGGCAATAAATTATACTTTATTTGAGATTGGCTCTTGACATTTATAACAAGGGATGAGCAAGAGATGATGTTTCCCTTGACTCTAGCAAGACTTCTGGCACTGCCTCCCATAAAACTCTTGTAGCAAAGGCAGGATATTAGGGATTGGGAAGGGTGGATGGACAGCTAGAAGATGGGTGAAACGCTGGCTGGATGACTGGATGGCTGGCTGGATGGATCAGAGGGCAGTGGTTAATGAGTTGCACTTTACAGACCCCTGCAGTTCACTACTTGTTGTTCGGGTGTGTCCTATTCTACATCATCAGTGGCCTGGGGGAGGCAATGCAATGCACCCTCATCAGATTTGCAGATGATTAATCCTTGAGGTCAGGGATGCTTTTTCCGGGCAGGCTGGAGGAATGGATAAACAAGAACCCCATAAAATTCAGCAGGGGCAAATGGCAAGCCCTGCCCTGGGCACCAGGGCAGGCTGGGACTGCTGGGGAATAGCTCTGTGGAAAGGGCCATGGTTGGGCAGTGAGCTGGGCATGTGTGTGCCTCAGATCAGCACCAGCAGTGCTATTCCAACAGAACCTCTGCCCACAGAGGGTTTAGCTGAGGTAAATTAACTAAATGCTGCTGTTAGGTTTTGTGTCATTCCCCCATGATTCAAGCTCTTTCTAGCAGTAGCATGATTTGCTCTGTGACCTCTGAGTGGTAAGCAAGACTGTATAGTCTTAAATGTTAGGGATTTTTAAAAATGATGTGACCTGGGTGTCAGGATGTTTTTATTACCTTTCCAGCCTCTCAAGGTCTTTGCTGTCTTCTTTAAGGGTGGCTGTCGGAGCCTGTGCCACCCCAACATCTTTGTGTTGTGACAAAAGAGCACAGCAAATGGGAAGAACAATCATCAGGAGGAGGAAGCCATACATGGGTAGCTTGCCATCAGTGAAGCAGCAGGTGGGAAATGGGATATTTTACATCTGCTGGCACTGAGAAGTGGTTGGATGGCACATTGGTAGGGGCTGATGTCAGGCAATTTGGTATCTACTGCCAATTTCCAGAGGGAGGCCAGCAATACTGCATCTGGTGAGGGGACTCAAGCTCAAGGGCGTTTGGTCAGTCTCTATTTTCATCTCTAAAATCATCTCTATTTTCAGCTTTTTCTTTGGAAATATCGTGAGGGTAGTGCTGTAGTCAGTACCTTTTTTAATTTTTTTTCATAAGTAATTACTTGAAAAAATAAATTTATCTTAAGTGAGAAACTTTTGGTCTGGCAGTCTTAACGCTGAGGCACATTTATTCCTCTGGCGTTGCAAAGAGCTCTTGTGGTGGGCAGGAGCTTTGTTTGCAGGCCGGATTTGCGAGGCAAGGAGCAGGGACTGCAATGTAGCACATTTCTCAGTGCTCTGCGTCCACTTGAGGGCACCACAGTATTGCCGGTAGCATGGATTTTGTTAACTGCGTGGGGGACGGTACCCTGCGCTTTAAAGGAATCCTTTGGGGGGGACACCAAACAAAAACAAACAAACACCCCCCAACCCCCCCCCCGGCAACAGCACAATTTAATTGAAACCACCATCACATTGCAAGAATGTGCATTTCTGCCCTGTTTGATCTTACCCCAGAATGTGGGCACCTTGCCCCAGCACAGGAGACCCTCTTATGCACACGGGGTACACAGGTTATACCAGTCCTTTCCCTGCCAAGAGGGACATGTGCTTTGTGGGTGAACAGACTCAAATGCAGAAAAAACAAGGAGCAATTTAGTTCTCGGCTCTGGTGAGAAAAGAGCCAAGCTTTTCTGCAAGGGCCAGGGCAGTGACAACTCATTTATTTGAGAAGGGCCTGTGAGCCAAAGGCAGATACTGTGCTCAGCATGGGGAATGGGCTGGCCATGCAGCCCTCTGCACCCTCCCTCCAGCAGGAAAAGCCACTGCTACCACTGAGATGCTGAACCTCTCCTTCCTTCTTTATTGCATTCCATGTCTGCATCCCATGCTTTCTCTCCCTTCAAGCACGGCTTTACTCTCAGGCTCTGACCTTTCCAAAGGCAACCAGCCTGGCAGTCATGTCTGTTCGTGCCTTCTGCAGCATCACCTGCAGGTTTGGGTGCAGCTGCATTCCCTCAGCCAGGTGAGTTCTTATAACGCTGCAGTCACCTTTGTGTGGCTGAGGAGGTCTCCCCAGCATCACACAGCTCCCTAGAGAAGCAGAAGCTGAACAAGCCCCAGAACAAAAATGGCCTTGGCTCACCCTGTATCCCCTCAGAGGTGCAGCCCCTCGGCTTGGTTGCTTGAAGGAGAGCAATGCTGGCAGTGGCTGAGGGATGGTTACTTTCTGGTTTTAGAGGGAGGTTTCTGAATTTTCATAGTATTATTAAAGTTGGAAAAGGCCTTTAAGACCATCAAATCTAACTGGTAACTCAGCACTGAGAAGTCCACCACTAAGCCACATCCCTAAATGCCACCTCTGCAGGCCTGTTAAACATTTCCTGGGATGGTGATTCCGCCACTCCCCTAGGCAGCTGATTCTAATATCTGACCACCTTTTCAATGAAGCAATTTCCCCCTATCTCGCTCCTCAGCACAACTGAAATGCATTTCCTTTCATCATGCCACTTGTTACATGGGACAAGAGACTGATCCCCACCCAGGCAAAAGCTACAACCTCCTTACAGGAACCTGTAGAGTTGTAGGTTAATAAAAGGTGTCCTCTGAGCCTCCTTGTCTCCAGGCTAAATGCCTCCAGCCGCCTCAGCTGCTCATTATAAGACCTGTGCTTCAGCCCCTTCACCAGATTGTTGCTGTTCTCTGGACGTGTGCCAGCACCTCAATGTCCTTCTTGTAGTAAGGGCCCCAGAACTGGACACAGCACTCATGGTTCAGCCTCACCAGTGCTGAACACAGGGACACAATCCCTGCCCTGCTCCTGCTGGCCACACTGTTGCTGATCCAGGCCAGGATGCCATTGGCCTTCTTGGCCACCTGGGCACATGCTGGTTCACATTCAGCTGCTGTCACCAGCACTCCCAGGTCCTTTTCCTCTGGGCAGCTTTCCAGGCACCCATTTCCCAGCCTGTAGTGCTGCAGGGGTTGGTGTCACCCAAGTGCAGGTCCTGGCACTTGGCCTTGTTGAATCTTACAGCTGGCCTTGACCCATTGATCCAGCCTGCCCAGATCCTTCTGTAGAGCCCTTTTGGCAGAGAGGATTGACTGAGGATCTGACTAAAGCAGAAAGAACCAATGGATGGTCTGTTCCTGCTAGGACCAATTGTTAGCAGGTCAGGATTTCTTCAAAGCACTGTAAAGAGCTGCCTGGTGAAACTGCCTGAGGGGTAATTTGAATTTAAGCTTATTACCTCAGAGGAATAAAAAGGAGGAGGTGTGTGCTGCTCTGGCAAGTGTTGCAGGCCTTGGAATTGTGCCCCAAAAGTGTTTCTGTTTGCATTTGAGAGGCTGGGCCACTGCAGACTTGTCAGGACACGAATGGGCCCCTAAGTGCTCCTTCAGTAGGAGAGATCTGTCCTACAGTGCAAGAAAGAATATGAATTGATTTAATTTGGGGCTCAGCCCAGGATTCCAAAGGGCCCTGGCTGGCAGGGTGCCAGGCAAATAAACAGGAAAAATGGGTTTGAGTCTCAAATCTATAACCAGGTTGTGTGAAAAACTGTGTGTCTTCTCTGAGCTTCAGCTTCAACAGCTGCACACTGCACTTCACTATGCTCACATTCAATGGCCTAAAATGTAGGGGTGACATTGCTGCCTAGATTTGTTATTTATGGCCTCATTGAGAACCTTATCTTTCTCATTGACTCATCTCTTTCAGAACTCCTCTGCAACAGATGAAATTTCACCCGATAAAAAGACTTTGGGCAGGCTGGTGTTGGTCTAAAGGGTGGGAAAAATTAATGCCTCTTGTTCCTGGGTCAGCTGCTTCCTTGCCAACTATTATCTCTCTTTAAGCTTTTTTGAATGAGGTTGGTGATCAGGCTATGAGATTTGGGACTGCTAGTCATTCTGCTGAACTTTTGCCAGCCAGGAGTGAGGTGTAGCCTGCACTCCCCACAGAGGCTGCAAATCAAACAACAGCTGATTTTAATGAAAAAAAAATGTTTGAAGAAAAAACATTGATAGAAATAAATCCCTGGGTTTCCACAGTGAGAACCCAGAAATCTCCCTGTTGCAGAGCTGTTGCACTGAATGAGCTGTGTGGGGGTCTCTCATTGTCCCAGCCAGCCCATGTACTGGGACTGTCTCTTGCTTCTTGAACCAAAATGTGGTCTGAAAGCCCAAGGATCAGCTCCACAAGTTGTTTTCTCTCTTTCCTCTGTCAGACCAGCTAACCAACCAATTTTCCGGGAAGAAGACAGAACTATGTGCTGTGAACATTGACTCTAGCATTATTTCCATCACCCTTTTCAAGCAGTTTGGTGTAGGAGTCAGAAGAGAATGGTTCCTGTTCATTGGCACCTAAGAGATCACTACTTAACAGGTGTCTGCACAGTTCAAAAGGGCACTGAGAATTAGGCTTGACTATATTTTGTGGTGTATTTCTATTACCTTTGGAGGCCCTGGGCTCTTCTCCAGTTGTCTGTGAACTCTACTTTCCCTTTCAGGTGCTGGGTAGTTCAGTTCTGCTTCTAAGTCTTCCGTTCCACTCTCTTCCTGCCCAATTGCTCCATCCATGCCACAAGGAGTGTCTGCATGCAAATCCCTCTGTCTCCTGGTTTTCTTTCATATAAATCCATTATCTTGGCAGCTTTTAGTACCTTCACACCTGCCACAGTTCAACCCCAGCCAGCAGCTAAGCCCCACGCAGCCACTTGCTCACTCCCCCACTTGCAGGATTAGGGAGAGAATTGGAAGGTTAAAAGGTAGAAAACTCGTGGGTTGAGATAAAGACAGTTTGATAGGGAAAGTAAAAGCTACTCACACAAGCAAAGAATGAATTCCCTGCTTGCCATGGGCAGGCAGGTGTTCAGCAATCTCCAGGAGAGCAGGGCCCCATCACACCTGGTGGTGACTTGGGAGGACAAACACCATCACTACAGACGTCCCCCCCTTCCTCCTCCCCATCTTATATACTGAGCATGAAGTCATATGGTCCTGTGTATCCCTTTGATCCATTGAGGCCACCTGTCTCAGCTCCTCCAAACCTGCCAGGCACCCCCAATCTACTCCCCAGCATGGCAGTACAAAAAGTAAAAAAGGCCTTGGCTCTGTATAAGCCCTGCTCAGCAATAACAAAAACATCTCTGTATTGTCAATCCTGCATTCTGCACAAGTCCAAAACACAGCCCCCTACAAGCCACCTGAAGAAAGCTAACTCCACCCCAGCTAAAACCAGCAAAACACCTCATCTTCTCCAGTGCATGTTTTTCATTCAAGTTCTTACTTTACCAGAGTGGTCCCCTTGGCCACTGTCTCTGCTGCAGTGAGATACAGATTTCATCACTGTGTCCACAGAACGCTCATTGCAAACCTGTTCTGTATTTCTAGTTATGCCTCGTACAGCAGCACTTCCCCAAATAACCCTTTCCCATGGAAATACTAATAACTCAAACTGCCTGGAATATCTGCATGCAGTGGAACACAGGGTTGAAGGTGCAAAGGACTCTGTTAATAAATTTATAAGTGAGGTTACACAGTTTACCTTTTCTTTTTTCCTGCCCTATATCTCCCATGAAGATAAACGAGGAAATTAGTATTAGAGATATGTAACACTGGAGAGAAGTGCCTGCTTGTGTTTAAATACATATATGTGTAAATGATTTTTTTTACAAAAACAACTTTTACGTCTGCTAAGTGAACATTAAAGTACTGGTTTCACAGTGTAAAGGCAAAGCCAAAGCAGTCCAACTTGAGACTCAGTGTTGAATAATACTCACTGCACTGTGGCTTTACAGGGTAAACATGGTCATGTTAGACCAGAGATTAACATTTGCCATTAATTTTACTTGTTCCATAAACAAGCCAGGACTGTGTTATTCTTTTGCTTTTAAAGCAGTATATTAAAAAGCACATGATGCTGCTGGATCCCAATTAAAGGTTAACTGCAGTCAGCTGTCATATTGGTGGCTTATCAGTTGTTTTCTATCTGTGAAGTCAACCTGAATATAATTCTCTGTCCTTGGATTTTGCAATTACATCTGGGTAGTTTGGTTTACCTTTAAGATGTTTAAGGTGAAAATAAATATTATACTCGTGGAAGTGACTGTCAGATCAAAAGTTGCTGGGTTCTCGCAGAGAATTACCAGGTGTGTGGTCATCATCCTGTTTGCAGCTAATCTAGCTGTGCATTTAGGGACTCAAAAGTGTACCTGGATTTGTCCAACGATGGAGTGAGAAAAAAAAAATAGGAAATAGGGAACTGGAAATAGAGTGGTGGAGCAAAGCTTCACAAGAAACTACAAACAGGGAAGTACTTTCCTATCAAAGCTGCTCTTGTTATGTGTGCTATCATAATAGCACCTGCTATGTGATACACATACACAAGGGCATATTCCAGCAACCGTCTTAGAAATAATGATATTTCTTTGTCAGGATTAACCTGCCTTCCTTCTTCACTTTCACATTTAGAAATCTTCTGAGCTTTGAGAGCAATAATCAAGGATGCAGCTGTAATTTGCTGGAGCTTGTTTATGTCTTGTATTAATTTTTTTGTGATGAATCCAAAAAAGGTCAAGGTCCAGTTGCTTCACCTTCTCAAACATCCAGTGACAAACAAACAGACAAAACAGAAGGCAGGAAAGAAAGGGTTAGAAGAGAACATTTTTTAATAAAGTAAATTAATGCCCATTTTGATGTATCTTCAAATGTCATTGTTTCTTTTTAGCAGTTTTGAATCATAGTATCAGCTATGTGCAGCTAAGGCACACTCAAACCCAACCACTTGGGTGGCTTCTTGTGGACATCAAAGATAGCAATGCTTATTTGCAGGAAAGAAATTATTTCAGTGTTAGAAAAGAAAATTAAAGAGGGAAAAAATCTTCCCATCTTCCTCTATTTTATCTTCTTTGAGATTAACACTTCCATAGTAAACTCTTGGCTCAGGCAGAGAAGTGCTAATTTCTTAATAAATAATAACAGTGAAAACAAATAACAAGTAGTAATAATTTTTACCAATTATTTTATTTTATTTTATTTTATTTTATTTTATTTTATTTTATTTTATTTTATTTTATTTTATTTTATTTTATTTTATTTTATTTTATTTTTTTGCTTGCCGGTTTTCTTCCTTAGTTGTTCACTTCTTCTAAATACTTCCATCTGTTGAGATTTCTGTGTCAGGATTTAATATGTAGCAGAATGCACCAAGACCTCACACTTAATCTCACCCTTATCCTTATCAAAATGTTCATTTTTCAGAAATTTTGATATTCCAGAGACCTCTTCCTCTCCTGCTATATTATTTAATGGGATTTTCTATTGTCTATTAATTTTTTTTCTGTTCTCTTCCTGCCTGAAATGACATTTTGGGTCAAGATGTTTGTTTTCTGAGGCTGTATTAACAATCTGCTAATCTTCTGGGCACAGTGAAACACAAACTCAAACAGAAGGTGAGGAAGGCCAGCTAATAAAACAACACTCTTTGCTTTTTTTTCAAACGATATTGCTGGCTGTGGACACATGAATTGGGGCTGGGGGTGGTTCTTCCAAAAATAAATCTTTTTAGCTGTGCTGCATGCTGTCTCTATATATATTCTATATTTTTTTTAACTTTAGAAGTTTTTTAAGTGATGTCTTGTTTTGACATTACAAATAAAACCAGAATTAGTTTTCTCCTTATTTTTTTTTAACTTCATTTTTGCCCCAGGTTTTTGGGATTTAAAGGTGACTTGTAGTCACAATAAACCAAACATCCTCTGTGGATAGTTACTCAAGAGAAAACATGTGTGAAATTAAAATTTTCACAGGTTTGTTTTCTACTGGTGTTCCATTTCCACATTTGTTCTGAAAAACAAATCTACTCTTTGTCACACTTTATTAGTAAAGTGATGACAGCAGGGCAAAAGTGAGTGCTGCCCTTTCCAAACTCTGCTTGCAGAAGTGTGGGGGACTGGGCAGGAGCACAGAGCTCTGAAGGCCTCTGTGACCTCCTACCAGATGATGGGACCTGTTGGGCCAGCTTAGTACAGCTTGTCCCAAAAGCCTCTCCAAACACTGAGCTGGGAACTGGGTCGAGGTACCCTCCAAAGTACTGTCACCTCCACATGTGTGGTTGCTGCCAACTCTAGTCTCAAATGAGATCAATGATGAGCTGTGTCATTTGTTCACACTTATGAAATCATGTAATGCATGATGGGCAGGGTACTTGGTGTGGGTTCAGAGTAGGAGTTCTAACATGAAACATTTGTATAATGGGATTTGGGCATTTCCCAGATCACTTCTACTTCACACTGAGATGAGAACTTGGTAAATCCTGGCTCATGTGGGAATAGCTGTAAACTGTGCAAGGAGAAATCCATCTGCCCTCTCCAAAAGATGTTTAAGGTGCACAACAGATGGCATCAAGTGATGCCATCTGACTTAATGGAAGGAAATTCTGGGGTCTTTCCTGCTTGACCTAATGAATCAGAAGCATATGAGGCAGAAGGAGGGAGAAAAGGGGAGAGGTTTGGGCCAGAATGACCTGCACTGTTAGATCTGAGCTATAAAGAGAAACAGGTCCTGGAGGTATAAATTCAGTCCATCTGAGTTTGGACGTGACCTCCCATAGATTATCACAGAGCTCTCACCATCTCAATGCATTCACACAAGCCTTGCAGTTAAACTGATCTGATTCATGGGTTTCAAACCTTGTCTTTCTGAGCACAATTTCAATGCACTGTGGCAGGACTCTAAGGTGTCTATTCCCTTCAGGATGGGAGATTTAGGTATCAGACACTCCTGGGGACAAAACTCCTACATATGTCTCCCTGGGTAGCTAAGGGAGAAAAAGGTATGTCTCTGTTTAGTTTCAGAGGCTGGTTTGAGAGGTGACAAGGGATGCATCTCTGAAGGAAAAACACCTTCCAGTAGCCAGTGCAAGCTAGGAGAAGTCACTGGCATGTAGCATGACAAAATCACACTAGAACTGTGTGAGTCTCAAAGGAGACTGTTACACACTTGATTTCTTGCCCAGTTTTATAATGTGTTTCAAATCAGTACATTGCATACATCTCAGTTTCCATTACTCTGATGATCTGATGATTTCCTGTAACACTTTAATGGAGTTTCCACTGACCTTAAAATAATAGTGTTTTTTTAAAAAAGTGGTTAAGTGCAGACATTTATGAGACAAATGGAGCCAGACTTCTTTTTCAAAAATATGATTTTTGCAAATGTGCATGGTTCTAAAAAATCTCAGAGCTGTTTTTCATAGTGACAGAAATAACATAAATGCCAGAGCAAGCAGCAGTTGATCTTGCAACACTGAAGTTTCAATACTAAGTCATTTACTGTGGACAGAAACAGGTCCAAAAGAAGGTCTAAATATCTTTCAAACTACCACTGAACAGCATGGAAGTGCCTGTGTCTTGTGACCACCTTTGACCCAGCAACTCACATCTTCATACAACTATTTACATTTATCCTGTCATAATCTGTTCTTATTAAATGTGCTCAGATTGATCTTTCCCTCCTTTCCCTCCTTTCTATTTTTAACCTGTACTATTTAACATTTTCAGGTTTCAGAATCTTCTACTCTCTCAACATCTTAGTTCTTTCTACAGAGACACTGTGACTATCCTTCTATGGGTTTGAGCATTTGAAATCCATTTCTTTAGCCTTAATTTCACAGGACTGTTGGCTCACAACCATACATGCTCTCTGGTAAGGTTTTCAATCTTTCTTTTTTATCCCTGCTGGACTTCATGGTTCTTAGAAAGCTGGCTCTTTCTGCAATGTATCTTGACAGCTGAGCCTCTAACATGGAGATAGAAAAAAACAAAAAAATTACAATTTACAGTACAACTCAACATCTTTTCTTTCTCCCCAGTTTTGTCAGACCAGCCTGTTTCTAAAGAAATAAGTGCCCAAAGGCAGGCAGACTCGTGCCCTTATTGGCCTTCAGTGCTGCCAGTCAGCTAAAGGTTTAACAGATTGAGTACCCATCGTATGTAATACCAGAGAATTTTCTGGTTTTAAGTATTCTGAGGTCTTAGAAAATCCAGATTTTGAGATAGAACTGCTTTCTTCCTTTCCCCCAAGCTGAATAGACAGATATTTAAATCAAGAATTATTGGTAGAGAAGTTATCCTATGGCAAACAGCGAGGGAAGTTAATTTTGTCACAGGGAAAATTCAGTATATTAGTCCTATGTTTCCCGCAGAAGACATTTTCTGATCTTTTTGTCCCCTATACATTTCAAAATAAAGTGAAAGAGTTTGGGATTCAGTTTCTTGGGCCTTGCTAATCTGATCACAAATTAAATGTATAAACGCAAGTATGAAGATATACACCACGTATCTAATCTGCCATCTAACCTTCACTCACTCACTCAAATGTGGTATTTATAGAGTGCTAATCACTGGATTAGGCATTTATCTTCAATAATATAAGACAGACTAAACTTTAGTATGACAGTGGGCTCCATACTACATTAAAAAGTTTATCATCTAAACCACTTTTCTCAGCAGGGGAGGGGGCTGAAGGAGGAGTTGCTTTTCAGTGCCACTCTGGAGATGGCATTGCTAGCCAGGAACATTTTCTAACTGTGCTTTGCAGCATTTTTCACTTGCTGAGCAATAATAAGTGGTACATCTATCTGTATTTAAAATGACAGATGGTGCCTGTCCCAGCGCTGGTAGGGGTGACTGCACAAACACCATCTCCTCAGTGGGGGAGCGGGAGAAAAAATGGCACAGACTTGCACAAGGTCACTTCTGGTTTATTTTAGAATCTCTATGAACCAAGGTGTGCCCTTACAAAAAATTTGACAATTTACTCCTGTAAAAATTTTAGTATGAAGAGAGCAAACAGTTGGTGTTGGGCAGCTTAAAAGCTGTTCCTGTCTCTAGATTCATGTCCATTTCCAAACATGACTTAAACAGTCCTTTACCTGTCACCAAGGGAGAGATGTCCCAGAAGCAGCACATCTGCTATGGTGCGCAAAGTGGAGAAGAAGGCTCTGACCCCATGTGACTGCGAGGCAGGTTAGAGCTATTAAAAAATCATGGAAAGAGTTTACTTATGCAGCTGGATTTGTTTGGTTTTGCTTGTTTGTTTGTTGTCTTGTTTGCTTGTTTGCTTTCTTAACATGAAGAACCCTTCTGGGTTTATTTATGCACATGTATGCAGAGAAATCTATTGCTTCTTTAGATTTATAAGAAACTGAAGAGTTAAGAAATATGTTCCTGTGTCATCCTGTCTTCTGCCTGAGGAGCACTGCTGAGCTGTTATTTACTTTCTGTGCTAATATTTTAGTCTCATATTTGGTTATAGCTCCAGATGGCACATGTTTGCATTCACATTTGCAACAGCTGATATATAGTCAGGCAGCATAATATCTGTAACAAAATGTCCTTGATTTAAAATGAAGATGACCACACCCCCTATTTCAGCTAGTGAGCAGCACCTGCCAAAAAGTCACTTTAAATGTTACCCCAAGATTTCTTGAAACAAAGAACAGGAAGATATGAGTTAGATATGATGCTTTGGGTAGGTTTTTAGGGAGGAAGTTTCTCAGAACTCCTGTTTTGCATCAAGATTTAGGGCAGAAGTTCAGAGACACTTGCCTTCTATCTAACTCAGTCACCAGAGGCAAATTTAAAACAGGCCTAGTTCCAGTGACAGACAAAATTTCATGGCAGGGCTGTTGACTCTCTATTAATTTGGTAATTTATTCAAATGGCTGTCATCAACAAGATGCTGATTTTTTTCAGACATAACCAACCAAAGTATTTTAAGCACGTACTTACCCTCAATCACTTGAGATTCAAGCTAGGCTAATCGTGTTTAAATTAACTGGATTCATTATTCATGTAGACTTCAGATATAAGGGTCAAATCTTACTTTACCATGGCATTTTCATAAGCCAAAGACACTGTTTCAGAACTTGTTTAAAAGCTGAGCAGGCCTCAACGTGGGCCTGGTATTTCCCAGTATCTGCCTAGCCAAAGCTGGCAGTCTGAATGGTAGCTTTTGGTTTCTCTAGCTGAGAAATTAATGCCTTTATTGCTCAAGAAAGATGGAGGAAATGCAACCCTTCTAGAAAGATAATGGTTTTATTACTGTTTCCTTTTCTTAAGGCTGGTAGAGAGGTCAGCTGTCCTCAAAAGTGCCAGTGATGTGGAATTCACCCAACTTCTCCCAGGAAACACACTGTATAAAACTCCTAGAGATTCCTGTTCTGAAGTCATATGGATGTTTATAGGTCAATTAAATATTTGCAAATGAGACTAGAGAGATAAGAGGTCACTGAATCAAGGAATATGTGCATGTATTGACCTAATGTGACTCCAGAAAGGATGCTGTCAGTTTCCTAGGAATGCATTCCCTTCTTATAGCCCATATGAAATAAGAGCAGAAGATTCTTCTCCAGAAATGCATCTGCTTCCAATCTCACCTTTAAGGAAAATAGGAGAGCATACATCAATGTTTGATAATAGCATAGCTACTATATACATGGTGTACATATGTATAGTCCAACATGTATGAGCTTGTGCATATGGACACCCTGCTATAAGGACAGTGTCAGATTTCCTGCCCCACAGTTAAATTATTATAGTCCTTTAAACAACTCACAGTGTTTAATGAACTATTCTGAAGAACAGTTCTTTCAAAGTTTGAGAATATGAATGTCTGCTGGTGGTACAAAACTATTTGGAGGAAGACAAGACTGTCAGAAGAATTGTAGAAAGGCTTTATGAAAATCATCAGCTAGGTGTCAAATGATGATTAAGCATATGTGTATATGTGTATATGCATATATGGCAAAAAATGCACGTAAACCACTCCTGACTCTACTCCTGATGAAATTAAGAGCCTCTGAACTGATGACCATCATTCAGGAATAAAACCTGGGGGCTGTGACTGTTCCATGGTAACAACAGCTCATTGTTCAGAAGTGACTCCTGAGAAAGGCAAAACAGAGAACTTCATCCTGTCTCTGTTTAAATCCGTGCTTTCCTAAGTCCTGGGTAATGTGTCCTATCCTGATACTTCCTGCACCTCCCCCTAAAGAAAATCTTAGAAAAGCTGTAGGGCTAGGAAAGATTAAAATAAGGGTAACAAGATCATCAAAGGCCTTGTGTCACTCTAAAGAAAGAAGCTACATCTCTTTAGTTTGGACAAAGGATGACCATGGGAGTCTTACTAAGACTTAGAAAGTAGGCCAAGGAATAGACAGGATGAATAGGGATTGATTGACTGATTGATTGATTGATTCCCTTTTTTCCTCCACAGTAAAAGAGCAAGAAGGTGCCAAATCCTGTAAATGTAATGTTTGATCAAGTTTTGTCTTGCTTACAGGCATCCACAGAAAACTCCTTGACATAGGCTGATGTGGATGCTCTTGTGGCTTTAGGAGCAGACTGCATAAGAGCATAGGTTAGAAATTATTGAAAGTTATAAAATGCATAAAATCATTCTGGTTCGGGATTTCCCTAAGACGCAAATTATTGAAGGCAAGAAAAATAGTCATGAGGAGAGTGGTATGTATCATACACTCTTCCTGAAAGATTCATATTTGGCTACTGCCAAGGTAAGAGGAGCTTACATTGCCATGTAAGCTCCTCTGTTATCTGACAAGTCTCTTCAGACTTCCATATGTGTGATTTAATGCTGTGGACTATGGGCCAAAAATAATACATGTCTTATATGTTTGGACCCAATGAGATCTATTATTTTAATTCCCAGCAGTGGTGAGAATATGAAAGAGCTGTCTGCAGCAATCATAGAGACATAGAAAGGTTTGGGTTGGAGGGAACCTTAAAGATATCTAGCTCCAACCCCTCTGCCATGTGCAGGGGACACCTTCTGCTGACCAGGTTGCTCAAAGCCCTTTCTAACCTGGCCTTGAACACTCCTAGTGATGGGGCATCCACAACATCTCTGAGCAACTTGAGCCAGTGCCTCACAAGTGCCTTTACAAGAGCCTCACTGTAAAGAATTCCTTCTGTATATCTGATCTAAACCAACTCTGAGTTCTTTTAATTTTGTGTGTGAACTTAGGACACTTTGTGTTGTTGTCCAAATGGCAACACTTGTGCCCGAGGCACAATTCTGATGGTTTCAGGGAGAATGTGGTGACAGTGAGTATTTGTGGGCATGGGTGTCTTCTAGGTTGAAAAAGTATATAAATGCAAAACAGAAAAAATAACACTGATGTGATTGTGTCTTATTGTTCTCAAGCCAGCATGCTAGAGACAACTAAAACAGATAAAAATCCATGGGGATTTGTCATATCACAAAATTGGGTTTTGTATTGTGTGCTTCCTTATTGTTTCAAAGTACGAGCATCAAGACTTAGATCTAGGTGCATGTGGCTGCAGCCATTCCATAGGTAAAATTTAGAAAGAAATATTAACTGTTGCCTAATTTATGAGTATAGAGCTAAATTTGGCTGCTGGTCTTCTACCTTTGAGAAAATTGTGTCACACAGAGAGTTCATTTCAGGCAATTTTGAATTAGGATGACCAGGATAAGTTTCTCCTGCAATTCAATGTTGACTCATAATTCTAAGTAATCATTTTCCCAGGAAAGCTGATAATGTGTAATGCATCCCAGGCAGTCATACTGATGCAGTGACCTTTACTCTTATTTTCAGTAAATAGTCATAAAGTTATTTTTATATATATATATATATATATATATAAAATATATATATATATACCAGGAATTTCTGATAGAAAGAAATATTATTTATTTCTGCCTCTTAGATCTATACACAACCAAAGGAAATAAATGATGACAAATAGAAATGGCATTCTAACACATACCATGTGTTGCTGACATCAGGGCTCTACATAAGACTGATGCAGACCTCAGGAGGAAAGAAGAGTAGGACTAGAACCAATTTAACCTGAGGTATAATTTTCACAAGCACAGTTAATAGGAGCTGTGAGATAATGACATGAACCAAGAGAGTGAAATGGTTAACCACGAGATGCTGCTGTTGGAGCACAGGAGCTGGGTTGCTCAGAACTCTGCAGCCTAGATTATTGAAACACCATCATGCTCACCAGCAGTTAGGAGACAGAACTTCTTTTCACAAGCAAACACTTTGGAAGAATGATTTTAGCAAGCTCAGTCTCTCTAGTACAGCCATTAGCCAATCAATGTAATTCATGCTGAACCTCACATAGCAATGTCCCTGTAACTGAAGTTCATTGCATTGAACTGCAGCCCAGATTGAATTTTACATCATGAATAAGAAGGATGGGACTTTCTGGGGACTTCTCTGTTGCTGTGCCATTTAGCTTACAAAGTTCTTTGATAGCCCAGCAATGGACAGCAACAGGAAGCTGTTCAGTGAATGGAGAGGTGGACAAGCAAATACCACCAGGCATTCAGTGCTGTGCGTGCCTTGAACCTCCACAGCAGTTCATAGTAGCTGCACCTCAGCAGCACTATACTCCTAAATTTCTCAACTTTCCAGCAGTCATCTTTTCCTCAGCGTTTTGTCTCCCCAGAAGGGGAAAATTTTGCAACATAAATATCATGAAGCTGTAAAGAAATGTAATTTTTAAAATGGCCCAGCATGGAAAAAAAACCCCACCAAAACTACTGTAGCAAACAAAACACAAATTTTGCAGTTACACACCTGGTGATGGGGATAGGGGAGGGTGCTTTACACGCCAAAGGCTTGGAGATCTGGCAGATGACAACCTTCAAGCTGTTGTTTTTAATGCTCAGTTTTTGCTAAGACATGCTAAGAGCCCAGATGGTAGGCATGCATAAACATCATGCTTGGTAAAAAAAACAAACAACTTAGTACCTTTTCCCCTGTGTAAGAGCAAGCAAGAGAGTATAGTGTGAAGAACAAAAACTTGAAGTATCAATGTCTTCTTATTAAGGCTGAGTTACTTTCATTCCTGCTACTTAGTGTTCCCTGATGTTGACTGAAGAGTCCTGACAATTCAGTCATTCAGCTCTTGAGCTGCTACAAAAGTTCACATGTACAGTAGTATGAATTGCCATCTTTTCTTCATCAGTTTCTATGAGGAAAATTTAATTACACAGCCTGTCTGGGAGAAATATTCTGAAGGAAGAAACTGTACTAGATGTCTTGGGTCATCTTGTTCCACATTGAGGCCTAGATTCCCAGGCTGCTCAGGGAAGTGGTAGTCACCACTCCTGGAGGCACTTAAAAGCATGTAAATGTGGCACTTGAGAACATGGATTAGTGGTGGACTTGGCAGTTCTGGGTTAATGGCTGGACTTGATCTGAAAGGCCTTTTCCAACCTATTCAATTCTATGACTCTAAGCCCTCACATTCCATGTGTGAAATTGTCATTTGTGAAATGCAAGAGAGAACACTGTCATGAGCTCCAGCAGCTGACCTTCTCTGAAGTTTCTCTCAAATCTCACAGAAACATGAGGTAATTCTGAAACACAGGATTTCCATCCCCAGGACTGTCCCCAGAACTGGCCCATGCCACCCACTCCCCTGGAACTACAACAGCCCAGGGACACCAGCAGCCTGCAGCCACACCTTGTTCAGAACTGGTGCAAGTAAAGTTCAAGGTAACCTTATGGATGAGGGTCATATTACGTTCCAACACCTGCCCATGTGTATATAACCACACAATGCCTCCCTGTGTGGCAGAAATGCCCTCCCCTGCTGCTGACGCATAGCTCCAGACATGCTGTTTCCTGCCACAGGGAATTCTGCCTCCATGGCCACCAAGATCCCAGCTGAGAAATCTGGGAAATGTCAGTTTGAGACACACCATTCTAAAAGCATTCTGTACCAGATCCTTCACAAAGAGCATGCAAGTGAGACCAAGGGGCACCAGCAGCATTGCAGTCCCCACTGCTCCACAAGAAGCAAAGGTTGCCCTTGTTTGGACAGGAGAAGAGTTGTCCTGAGAACACCAGAAGCCACATGCAGAAGAGCTTCTGAAGTGCTGTTGAAGACTTCAACTTTTATTAGAAACTTACCTTCTTTTTATCACATGCCTTGGGAGGATCAGTTTGTACTCATACAACAGAACTGGGCCCCTCTTTTTGTCCTGGGCATGGCACAAGAAGGGGTGGATTTTGACCTGAGAGAGATTCCAGCCACCAGTTTACTGAAAAAAATCCTCCTCAATCAGTCTTCAGCAGCTACGAATGAACTGGGCAGCTCATCAGCAGGAACATCTTTAGCAGAAGTTCAGAAGATGAAGAATATATTGTGGAAATTCTGGGACCTGGACATAAGTGCAAGAGAATATGCCTATCTTAAAGGAATTATTCTCTTTAATTCTGGTAAGTCCTCCCAGAAATTACACAAATGATTATGTGCCTAGAAAGATATTTGACATTTTTATTTATGTACAGGCAAATGTTTAGGTTTACTCTTTTCTATGAATATAGTTAAATGTTCTCAAAAACCTGTATTCCATGATTTAACAGTTTTTCTTCCTGAAGTGGTTTATTTTGGTTCCTCGGATATGTGCAGTAAGTTACCCACTGTAAGCCAAAACAACCTCTATTAGACAAATTTTAAGTCATAAAGAATTAAGTGCATAACTTCAAACTGATTTCCAGTTCAAGGGTAATAGAGCAGCCTCACTCTCACATCACGGCAAAGGAGAGATGGTACATGGGTACATGATGTGGGCTTTAGAAGTATTTTAACAAAGGCTTCCTCAGTAACAAGAACACTGGAGAAGATAACCATCTGATTTTCATCAGTGAGGCAAAAGGATGCTGTACTGAGGTTACACAATGTGTAACCTTTTATGTGTTTATATCCTTTATTTATGTAATTTAGTATCTCTACATTCAAAGGCTGGCACAGCAGTCACAGAGCAAACTAAGACCGCTGATTGTATCCTCTCACTTCTGATGCCAAGTTCAGGCTCCTTAGGAAGGAAGGTTGCCTCAGTCAGCACCATGGAGTGCATGAGTCATTCAAAGCTGAGCCCTAAGTGCACTAAAGTAAATGGAAAGGCTTATTGACTCCAGCCTGCTCTGGCTCAGACCCCCGGCTACTTCCACAGCAATCACTGCTGTTGGCTGCACTGTCAGCAGTGTGCTGTACTTGGGACTGCACCAATAACTGAATGCTTCAGTTATTCCATTATATTTCTTGTGGTGGATGGTTTATAGGCTGCTCAAAGGCCGTGTGACTTTATATTTGTTTCCAATGGGATTCAAATTCTGATTCTTGAGGTGTAATGTCATCCAGATGCTTGGTATTGCCTTGAGTGTCCATGCCACAGCATCAAACCAGAAGAGTTTGTTTCAGTGCAAGCTTTTTTTCCACAATAAAATCAGGCTAAAAGCAGCCACTGGTTATATCCAGAGGGATGATAAGAAGAGAAAGACCTTATCTGCAACAGTTTGCACAGTTTAACTAGCTGGCATTTTTATTGTCTCTGTGGGTAAAATGCAATTTTCACTTAAGGAGAAAGTAGCAGAAGCAGGGTTATGTTCTGGATTTGTGCCTTCTAAGGCCTGCTGTTTCTCCAGGGTGCTGTATGAGAGAGCCAGCAGCCCTTGATGTTGTCTGCAGACACATTCCACAGTTTCACGAATGACACTCTGCTCTTAGGTGGAATGACCATATTCTCTGGAATCTTTTTCCATTAGCTGCAGAAGGCAGCCTGGAGAACATCAGTTAAGCTTAGATTCAGTTAAGCCTCCATATGAAACAGAGTCACCATCTAACTCTGGGCTGAAATAGGTACTCAGGGCTTATACACAGCCCAAACCAACCTCTGCTGCAAATGAATCTGTACAGCTGCAGTTTCACAGCTACTACTTTTAATAGTTTTTCAACACTTTCCACCAAACTCAGAAAATGTTTTCTACATATTTACAACACATTTTCAAACTTTTAAAGTTTTGGCTTGATGTTTGGCAAAAGGCTACTATTTTTGCAGGCCTCAGTTCTAAAAGGATTTCAGGAAATCACCAGCAGTGACAATGGTCAAGAAACTCTCTTTTGGATTATAGAGTACCTCATTACCACCCTTAATGTTTTACTTGTGCTGAGACCACCAAAACTGACTGAAGCAATGGGCAAGGGCCAGGTCCAGAGCTGGGTCATGAGCTGTGGTTCAATAGGACATCCAGGCACGCAGCTGCAGCAGACATTGCTTGGATAAGAAGCATAACAACTATGCAAAGCTTTTCTTGTATCTTGAGTGATCTCTTGTGGCACAGACATTGTGTTCACTATCATTAGAAAAATCCCTTTGACAAGAGGGTGGCAGGCAGCACGATGGACTGTAGGTCCTCCTAAGAATCATAGAATGGTTTGGGATGGAAGGGACCCTAAAGATCATCTAGTCCAACCCCCCTGCCATTGGGAGGGACACCTTCCACTAGACCAGGTTCCTCCAAGCCTCATCCAGCCTGGCCTTCTGGCCAACTTCTGGGGCTGTGGCATTCACAACGTCTCTGGGCAAGCTGTTCCAACACCTTATCACTCTCACAGTAAAGAATTTCTGCCTACACATTTCACCTAAGCCTACCTACCTTCTTTCAGTTCAAGGCCATTCCCCCTTCTCCTATCATTACAAGCCCCTGTAAAAAAGTCCCTGGTCCAGCTTTCTTGTAAAGCCCCTTTAGGTACTGGAAGGCTGCTCTAAGGTCTTTCCAAAGCTTTTTCTTCTCCAGGCTGAACAACCCCAACTCTGTCAGCCTGTGTTCATAGGAGGGCTGCTCCAACCCTCTGATCATCTTCAGGGCCCTCCTCTGGAGTCATTCCAGCAGGTCCATGTCCTTCTTATGCTGAGAGCCCCAGAGCTGAAAATTATAACAGAGGCTGTGCAGCACCTCTTTGTGGGAGGTTCTGGCTGGGTTACTGATTGACCTTATCTGGGCCAGCAAGAACCAGCAAAGAAGAAATTGTGCACTAGCACCTGAGGAGAAACTGGCATCTTGCATCAACAGAATCCAGACTCTCCAGAACATATTGGCACCCCTATTCCTCCCAGGGGAGCTTTGGAGCTGTCTCAATATCTGTGGCTGAAGGGTCCAGCTGCAAGGCCTTCTCTACTTGGATCCAGACAATAAGTCAAAGGAAGGAGCAGGTAGGACTGTTCTGCCACATAGGAACAGCACAGAGTGAGGTGAAAACATTTTTGTTTTTTTGGCAGTTGTCTGAAGAGCGATTGGGATTGCCCAGTGAAGAGGTGGGAACAGTAAAAAATGGTGCTGTTATTATATCAGTGCCATACATATACATATTTATGTATGCATATATATTCAAAAACTCCATCAAGGCTGTGACAGGGCTTTGTTTAAAAAAAAAATACTCTTAAGAGGTTTACAGTTCAGCTGGAAATATGTGTTCGACTGAATATTATTACAACAGATCTCAGAATAGGAAGTGTCTCATTATATGTAAATTAAAACCAGTGTTTGGTTACATAGAAAAGAAGACCAAATGGGGAAATTAAGGATATTTGAAGAGATATAAACTATTGCAACTTCATCCTGAATCCACAAAATCCCGAAAATTTCCTTTCCATGAAAAATCTAACATCTGGAATCATCCTCACAGCTTGCAGCTGCTGGTAATCCTGGGGGAGATGATGACTTTTCCAAACTCCTAATTTCTGGCTAGTCTGGTTGCAGGTTTGGCTAAGGCTTCTTCTCCTCTGGCAGAGATGTCTAGGAAGAAGAGAGCTGCTGAAGGCTGACAGTAGTCAGCCAGCTACAGACTGAGAGAAACTCAACCAGGTTGGTTTTGCCCTGGCACAGGGCACTAGGCAAGAATGCTGAACTTCCCACACTGAAATGAATGATCCTGTGTGAAACACACCTGGTGTGAGCTATTCAGATTCTATTCCAGGGAAGTATGGAGTCAGTCACTGTAAAGGATGCCAAATAGTGTGTTCTATCCTATGTCCAGACTGCAACAATTCTAGGAGAGAAAAGATATCCTTAGAGAGTGAGCACAGGAGGCGACAGGTTGCTGAAAGCTACATGACAAGGCAATCCCTCCAGAGGCAAAGGGTGAACACAGGGTGTCCTTAGCACTGAATTCTGGCACCCACAAACACCCTCAGTGAGCCAGCAAGTCACGTGCTATGAGAGGTGTGACTGAGGCTCAAGACCATGACTCCATAGGGCAAAGACCTCTCCTTCTTCTGTCACTCCCCTTGCTGAGGCACTCCTCTTGCTCTTTTTAGACTGTAAATGAAAATTCCTAGATAATATGGTTAACCAGAGTGCCCCAGCTTAGTCTAGTAAGCAAAGGCAACAATAGGATGGAGATGGGGCTGAGTGTACTGGCAACCTACGTCTTTAGGCTGCGAGCCTGCTCACTGCTCCAAACCATCATTTTCATCTCCTGATGTTACCTAGGTAGGGTTGATTAGAGCTGGAATATTTCCACCTGCCCAGACTACTATCTCAGCATGATTTGGTGGGTAGACAACACTACAAAACTTCTCCATCTGTACTGAGTCAAAATTACCTGCTGTTACCATTTCAAAGCTAGATTTTAATGTAATGGGCTAGATTGCTTACAATACTGCCCAATGTTCATTCAAATTATTGAGCTACACATACCTTCTTTTTTAAAAAAGTATGTTTAGAAAGTGTTTATTTTTTCTATAGAGAAAGTAGTGCTATAAGCCAGAAATCCAGATACCCATCATTACAAAGGGCAGAAATGTTTACTCAGGATTTGTTATTTTACTTTTTGTTTTGACAGAATGTCTTGTCCTGAAATGTCTCCCTTATGTACAGTCACTGCAGCAGGAAGCTCAGAAAGCCCTGATGGAGTTTATCTCAACAATGTTCCATGGAAGCCTTGGCAGGTTTGCTTTGATTCTTCAGCTACTCACGCCTCTTCAAGACATTGATGCAGATGCGATTGAAGAGCTCTTCTTCAGGCCCATCCTAGGAGAGGCCACCCTAAATGTACTACTTACAGAAACTCTATATACCAAGCCAGACTGGCTTTGAAAACAAATGACATCTGAGTGCTAAAATATTTTATTTTGAAGAGATGAGAGAATATTATGAGCCAAATAAACACATTTCAAACAAATCATTGATGCATATTTGTAAGCCATATATGCTTCAACAATGAAGTAATTTTGTTACATTTTAGAATTAAAAGCAAAATTAAGCATTTAGGATACTATGTGCTTTAAAAAACCCTCTAGTCTAAGTATGTAAAGATTGTCTAGGAGCACCAGCATACTTTCCAGTTGTTCTAAGTTCAATTCTATTATTTCTAATGAGCATTTTTACAGCTGTTTATGCTTTTGGCTTTAAGGAACAGGTGCAATGACACATTTTATTCAGTTGCAGATAGATACATAAAAGGCTGGTCAATGGTAAAATCAGTAGAAATCCTTCCTTTTCCTTGTCAGTCCCTGACCCCAAACCTTTTTCTGTTCCACCAAGAGCTCTAGTCCTTGGCTGTAATTGCTGGATGGAGCTCCCCTTTGCTAACTGCTTTCTTATAGGTTCTTTCCTAAGTCTCGCAGCAAACTGTGGGCATTAAATCCCTCTCCTATTATTTACAAAGTCCTTCCCTAACTAAGGAGCTAAACAACATGAATCAAAAATTTGTTGACCGGACAAAAGCTGTTGTTCAGGATTGTTTCCAGTATGGGAATAACAAAGGCTTAAAGTTACTGTGTCATGCCATTAGCTGCAGAACTAATGTAGCCCAGTTTCCTACACATTTAAGTGTAGGAAACTGGGCTACATTCCTTTTCCCTTTAGCCCTGCCTGTACCCTTCTATAATTACCCTCACTTCCTTCCGAATAGATGTCAGATATTCCTTGGACATCAGAAATGCTAATATATGGTTTCTTACAGATGTGTACAGTCTGTTCCTACATGTCTCACTGCAAGAGTTCCACGTCTCCACCTCCAAATGCACTATGGCATACCCCAAAAATGTCTCTGTCTCCTACCCATCTGGTTGGACAAGAGGCAGCACGTGTTGGGGTGGGTGCCAAGCGGTGCGTGTGCTGACTGCCCATCTGTCAGGATGAAAAAAACATTGAGCTTATACTTTAGCTGCAACAGGGGAAGCTATTTGTATCCATTTCCTGTCCCGCTCCTCTCCCAATGGTTTCCATGAAACTTAAAGGGAATTAATTTCTGATTTTTTTCAGTAGTGGATCTAGCCTAGTTCTGCTTGGCAAAGGGGCTCAAATTCACCAAATGAAGGCTGACAGACAGGTAGACAGAGAGCACAATAAAGAGTATGACAGCTTAGAATTCCTTAGGATGTCAAGCTAAAGTCAAAGGAAAGAGAACTTGTAAATATATATATAATACATATATATATAAAAATGCACATCAGCAGAGATGGATGTTGAAAGGGCTTCTAGAAGTCAAGCAACTAAGGAAAAGGAAGTTTAAATAATAACAAGAGTTTAGTACCTATCAGCTTTGACAAAAGAACACACATTTTTCTCCTACTTTGTTAATCGAGGAGTAAATTGCAAAAATAAAGGGGAAGAAGCAAATCCCAAACAAGACAAACCACTAAGCCCCTGGGTAGTAGTGATCACGGAAGTAATAACCTCTACAGTAAACACAACTCACCTTCCTATGTCCCTAAGCTAACTAAACCTTTCAGAACTGCAGAGTTTTGAACTGACATTTTCCATGAAAAGCCCTCAGAGAAGAAATTTTCAGTAGCTTTTCTTTTGTTAAACTGGTTCAATAGTACTGCCACAGATCTGCTAGTGCTGGGCAACAGGATATTCCATGGTTAGTTGTTTGTGATGCTGAACGAAAACATTAGTTTCAGACATTTTCTTTTTGTCTGTTCTTCTCAAGATTTAAGCAAGCAGAATACAGCCAAAACTGGCATTTGTACATTTGGTATCTACAATATAATTTGGTAGCAGACATATGAGTTCAAACACCTCCCAAGTCCTAGAAGCTTCTACATCCACTACAGCTGCTCCAGTTGCACCCAGACAGTGCAGCACAGGCCAGGGTAGAATAAACAGGGCTCAGCTGGCCTTGCACATGCAGCAGCTTCTGCAATGGAAAAGGGAAGGTCTATGCTCTCATCTCAGTGCTCTCACTGCTGGTTTGAAGGATATGGAGAGGGGAAAGAATACCCTCAGCTCAGTGGGAGGAGTGAGGAATTTTAGAAAATGGTAAAACGTACAGAAAATATGTATAATGAAAAACAGTCATGGGGGCTTAGAGAGAGGAACAAAAAGATCGA